>JAJJKW010001602.1:0-57001 GCA_023805745.1 Isotricha sp. YL-2021b | reverse complement strand
ATTAAAATAATCAAACACTAAATAGCGTGGTGGTGAGGTTGATAAAAAGGAGAGGAGTTATGAGTTCAATAAAAAAATTTTTATTACTGTTTGGTTTGGGTGAAGTTTTGCCAGTAGCGGGAATGGTTGCGTCAATTTTGACTGGTTTTATTCCGGGTATTGTAATTTCATCAATAGGGTTTGTTTTTGCCCCTATGGCATCTGCTGTGTTAGTGTCTTCAGCCCAAGCGGATGAAATTATAGATAATCAACAAAAACAAAGAAATGTTATTAAAGAGAATATGTCAGTTGAAGATTATGTACCAAATAATGCCGAAGCAACAAAGAATAATGAAGAACACACTAATTTAAATGCTTATACTTTAACCGATAAAGAAATTGGTCTTGACGAAGGAATGGGAAAAGAGTAGTTTTCGAGAGTATTTAAGTCATTCCTTTAAATTCAAATATATTTACAAATATAAGTATACCCAAGTTAAGTTGCTATAAAGTTAGAAAAAAAATAATAAATGATTTTCTTTTAAAAAAATATTAAAAAATGGAATATTTAATTTGTGAATACGTTAATTATTTTTAAATAAAAATAAAGAATTTGATTTGTTTTTTTTTACAAGATTTAATCAAAATTTGAATATTTAAATTGAAATATTTTAAAAAAGAATTCAAATATGCTATTTATTGAATAACTTTTAATATAATGAAAGAAATAAAAGATATACTTTTTTCTATAAATTTAAAAAATATTTATTTTACAAAAGTAGTTTTATAAAAAAAAATATATCAAATATTCCAATGAGATAATAAAGAACAAATAACATATAAAAAATGATATAAAAATCTAAATACTGAAGATTTTTCTTTTTCATTTCAGAAAATTGGATTATTAAACTAATTCTTCTTCAAATACTTTCTTTACGATATATTCTTTAAAAAAATAATTGTTTGGATTTTTTTATATTTTTTGAGAATTGGATTCAATAATAATAGTAGAATCATTTTATCATCTATTATTATTTTTCAAGTCAATTCTCTAAATCCTATTTTTTTCAAAAATATTAAATTCAAATCTTTATTGATATGATTTTACTTTTAGAATTGAAACCTTAATAAAGATGAAAAATTTAATGATATAAATATTGAAAATATTAATTAAATAATAAAAATAAATTAATCAATCTTTAAATCTTTTCTTTTATAAAACAATATATAAGCATTTTTACTAACAATTTTTTTATCATCTTTCATATTAACTTTACTATCATTATAATTAATCCAACTATTAGAATGTTTACAATTAGCAATATAATGTCCCATATTTAATCCTCCAAAATGTTCTATAATACCATATAAATCATAAATAGCAGAATTTTTTTCTGGACCAATAATATAATTTCTTAAATCTAAATCATTAAGTGGAAAATCAATGAAAGTGTCAATTTTTTTATTTAAAAAAAAAGATATTACTGGAGTATTAGATCTAATTTTAAATCTTTTAAATTGTATAATTAAATAATTAGGTGGTTTATATATTTCCATTTTTTTTAATGCTCTTTGTGATTGTTTACATGAACTACAATACCACATATCTTGTTCTTCTAATATTTCTTCATTTCTAAATAAATCTAAACAATTATATAATGTTATTTTATCTATTTTTTTAAATATTTCTATTGTATTATTCCAAATAAAATTTTTTAAATTTAAATATACACTAACATCTGAATTAAAATTTTGACTTTCTGCAAAAAATATTATTATTTTTTGATTTATATCATAATATAATAAATCTTTTATTTTATTGTCTTTTTTAAATGATTCATATAAATTGCAAAGAGGAAGATTTAAATTATTTTCTATTTTATGACAAAATTGACATGTTGTGGAAGAATTATATCCATTATGTCCAAAAGGATTATGATAAATTAAAATATTAATATTTTCATTATTTTTTACATGATTTTTCATTAGTAAATGCTCTAAATTTGAATTTACTAAATTTGATAATTCATTTAAAGTTGAATCTTTTTCTAAACTAATTGCAATAGGATAAGATAAAATATTTTTTAATAGATTTTTATCTTTTATTTTAATTGGATAAAGATATATATTTATAAGATCTAAATTTTCTTTAACATATAAACAAATTTCAAAACCTTTTTTATAATATTGAAATAAAATTTCATTTTCGGAATTTTTATTCAAAAATTGACAAATAATTTTATTTTTATCAAGTAAAACACTTTCAATTAAATTTAAATCATGAATATTATTTAATTCCGAAATATTATTTATAGCTAATTCTTTAATATGATTTAATCTAGTATTTTCAAAAATAGAAGTTTTTAAAAAAAAACATTTTTTTTGATAAAAAACTTTAACTTGAATAAAATAAATAACATAAGGAATAGATAATCCAAGAAACATAAAAGGATCATAATTAATAATTTTTGAAGAGCATTGAGGACAAGTAATAATACATTTAAATTGTCCATGAAATAAATCTGTAATTATACTATCTTCTCTACTTTTATGATAATTCCACCATCTTAAACTTGCATTTAAATCACTTTCATTTTTTTGTTGTTCTTTTATTTCTTTATAAGGTTTATTTGTAATTCTATTTAAATCTTCATGTAAATTATCTAAAAATAAAGATAAAAATTCATGTGAATCTTGTTGATTTGAACTATCAAATTGTGGAATTATTTTACCTATATAATATTTAAATTTATTAGGATTTATTGGTTTATTTTCACTTGGAGAAATCCATAATTGTTTTATTAATTCTACATAAAGATTTATTAATTGACCACGAAAACCTAATCTATTATTATAATTTATTTCTTGTTCATAAAAATTATATAAACAATATTTTGTTAAATCTTCTGTATTTGATAAACATTGAATTGCTGAATTCATATAACATGTATTTCCTAAATTATATAATCCTATTAATCCTTTATTTGAATATTCAGGTATTATATCATTTAAATTTTTTTTAAATAATCCATTTAAAGAGAATTTCTCAAAAAGTAATTCATCAAAATATTTATGAAATGATAAATGTTTAATAGATTGTTTCATACAATTTATTGAACAAAAATTTTGAATATGACATTTTTCACATGAAAATTCTGTTAAAGGGTTATTACATATTAAACATTTATTTTCAAATTTTTGAATTAAAGGTCTTTCATTTTTATTAAATAATTCAATTATTATTATTTTATCTTTTGATATTGGAATTTCATCTATTGAAGAATTTTCATTTAAATTTATTGGTTCTAAATAAGGATTTGAAATTGAAAATAATTCATTTTTATATGCCGAAATAATCTCATATAATATATTTATATTTTTTTCCAATGAAAATATATTTAATTGTAAATTATTTAATTCATCTTTTATATTATTTTTATCTTCTTTTTTTTCATCATTTTGAGTAAATAATTTAGGATTTTCTTTAAAAATTGATGTTTCATATTTTATACAATTATATATTTTTTCTTTTAAATTTAAAATTGAACTTTCTTTTTCAACTGAAATATATCTTTTTCTAATTAAATTATAATTATCCTCTTTTAAATTATTTTCTAAAATTAAACATTTAATATATTTAAATTTATTAATTACTTTAAAAGTATAACCAAAGAAGTTAGATAAATAATTCCAATCTTTTTCATATAATAATAAATAATCTTTATTTAATTCTAAATTCTCTTTAATACAATAATTATCATCATTTTCATTTTCAAACCAAAGATCCTGAAAATTTATTATTGAAAAATTATTTATTATTCCTGGAATAAAGGGGACTACTTTTAATTCATTTATTGAATAATTATGTATTATTTCTTCAAATTTAATTAAATAATTAAATTCAAGAACTTTTGAAAGAACAGCATTTAATTCTTCTTTATTATCTATTTTATCACATATTTCTTTTATAAATAAATAAGTGTAAAAAAACCAATCTTTCTTTATAATGTAAATTTTACTTTCATTATAATTATTCATATCTTTTTCAATATTATCAAATATTCCTTTTAATTCGTTTAATTGTTCTTTTGAAATTTCTACAAATTTTTTTTTTAAATTATCACAATAATTTATATAATCATTTTCAGTATCTTTCTTAATATAATTGTTTAAACAATAATATTTTTTATATTTTAATTTTTGACTATAAAATTCTACAATTTGTGAAAAGTTATATGACAGGGAAAAGTTTTTTAATTGATATAAATAGAATCCTATTCTATAAAAAATTCTTACTATTAATTTTGATTTATATTGTGGATATTTTTCATTTAAAACTAAAAAGAATTGAGCTAATTTTAAAATATAATTTTTTTCATATTTTACAGATTGTTTTTTTGTTTTTAAAATTTGATTGAAAAAAATAATTTTCTCTTCCAATTTTAATGCATTATATGATAAACAGAGATTTGAATAATATTCTATTCTTTGAAATGCAAGTGAATTTTTTTTAATTTTTATAGCTCTTAAAATATTACTAACATTTAATTTATAATTTTCATTTAAATTTTTGACAATTTTTTTTTTTTCTGTATTAATTTCTATTTTTTTTGTTGTACAAATCTCTGAATTATTATCAGTTTTATTTTCATTTTTATTTTTATTTTCATTATTATTTTCAGTTTCATTTTCTTTTTTCTTATCTTTATCTTTATTATTTTCACCTTCACTGATTATTTCTTTAACATTTTTATTTTCTTGATTTTCTTTTTTATTATCATTATTTTCAATATTGTTTATTGTATTTTCTTCAATTTTTTGTTCATCTTTAATTTTATTAATTATTTTTTTATCATTATTTATTTCATTCTCATTTAATTTTTCATTTTCTTTTTTTTTTCCTTCCTCTTTTTTTTCTTCTTCTTTTTTATCTTCTATATTTTTTTCTTTAATATCTTTTTCAATATTTTCATTAATATTCATTGTAGAATCCATTATTTAATTTTAAATAAATTAATAAAAAAATGGAACAAAATTTAAATTTTGATGCTCAATTTATGAAAGAGAGATATTTTAAACTTCAAGATGAAAATTTAATTTTAAAATCTAAACTTTTAGAAATAGAAAAAAAATATAAGCCAAAAGAAAATGAACTAGAAAAAAAAATATTAGAATTAAGAGATGAAAATTCAAAATTACAACTTCAACTAAAAAAAAATATAGATAGTACAAGAAATTTAACTTTACAAAATACAGAATTACAAATTCAAGTTAAAAAATTATTAGAAAAATATGAAAATATTGAAAAAAATAATCAAGATGATAATTATAATTATAAAGAAAAATTTGAAAAATTAAGTTTAGAAAATGAACAATTAAAATTAGATTTATCATCAATGAAAGAAATAATAGAAGATAATAAAAAAAGTATAAAAAATTTAAATTATGATAAAACTATTTTAATCACTCAATTACAAGAATTACATGGTAATTTAACTAATGTTTTAACAGTAAAATTAAAAATGAATGAAAATAATATATTTAATTTACAAAATGAAATTGAAACAATTTCTATTCAAAATCAACAATTAATTGAAGATAATAATAATTTTTATAATAAAATTCAAATTCAAGATAAAATTATTCATACTTTAACAGAACAAAAAAAAAAATTATTTTCAGAAATTAATTCAATTATTAATCGAGATAATAATATTTTAGAAGGAATTGAAAAACAAGAATATGCTCCAATTAATATAAAAAATATTATTTTAGAGTCAAAAAATACTTTTACTGAAATTTATAATACTTTTTCAAATGAAGATGAAGAAATTTATAATATGCAATCAAGTTTAAGTGAACCTTTATCTTCTGAAAGAGAGGGAAATAATTATTTAAAAATGAGTAATAATGAATCTATTAAAGAAAGAACTGAAAATATTATTAAAGATTCTTATGAAATACAAGATATTAAGGAAAAAATTAAAAATAGATATAATTATTCTTATGATAAACCTTTTGATGAAAATAGATCTTTAATACCTAATCAAACAATTGAATATACAAATTATAATAATAATAATAATAAAATTACTAATAGTGGATATACTTATAATGAATATTAATATTTTTTTTATTTAAAAAATAATTATTTTTTTTCAAAAATATTTTTGTTTTATCATTATTATTTAAAATATTCACACAATTTAATAAATGTCAAAATCTCCTTCAAAAAAAAAATTACTACATTTACCAGAAAATTTCCAAGAAGTTTTAGCAACCCATGAAATGAATTTAAATGAAGAAATTACAGTAGATTTAATAAGAAATTTAGTATATATTTATACAATAGGAATGGAATATTATGATTATGTTCATAAGGATAAATTACAAATGTTTTATAGTAATAAAATAGCAGAACTTTTAAGTAGAAAAGATGTTATAGAATTTCTTGATAAAAACCCAGTTGATTTTAATAATAGAGAAAATATAAATTTATTTCCTGATTATAAAAGACAAACAATATCTAAAAATAATAATAATAACAATAATATTATAAATTTAAATACCTTAAATAACAAAAAAATAAAAAAGAATAAAACTTTTAAAATAATGACAAAGAAAATAGATCAAAATGAAATTAAATCATCAATCAAAAATAAATTATTAAGTTTAGATAAAAAATTCCAAAAAATTGATGATGCAATATCACAAAGTATAATAGATCAAATGAGTTCATTTGAAGAAAAAAAAAGGCAAATGATTCAAAAAAAAAAAGTAAAAAAAATAGAAAAACCAGAAAAAATATCAAGAAAAAATACAGAAGATGAAGAAATGTTAATATTAGAACAAATAGAAAGTCTTAAAAACCAAAATAATAATAATAAAAATAATATTGAAAATGAAAATATTAATGAAGAAAATAAAGAAAAAATTGAAGAAATTTCAAAAAGAAAAAATTCAACAAAACAAAATCAAATGTTAAAAGAAATTGAAGAATATGTTCAAAAAAATATGGATGAAATGTATAAAAGTTTAGAAGAATTAAAAGCATCTTTTGCAGATGAAATTAAAGAAGCTGAAGAAAATGGTTATCCTGATATTGCAGAAGGTTTAAAAGAAGATTTAGAAGCTGAATTAGAAAATATGAAAGATCAATATGAAGAACAAAGAAGAATTGAAACTGATAAAATTAGAGAAAAATATAAGAAAAATAGAGTTTTTTAAAAAAAATTAATTTTTTTGAAATAATTTATATATTGTAATTTTTATTTTATATTTGTTATTATTATTATTAGAACAAAAAGAAAATTATATTTTTTATACTTTTTTTAAATTAATTAGTTTCTAATAAAAATGAATATATGAATAAAATAATTATATAAATATAAATTTATGGGTTTTATTTATTTTTTAGTTATAGTTGAATTATTAATATATTCTTTTCCTAAATTTTGAACCATATTTTCATATTTATTTAATTTTTCAGTTAATTCATCTAATTTATTAGTAATTGAAATAGTTTTTTGAGGATAGAAATTATTATTGAATCTCATATTCTCTCCGAAAATATTTTTCTTTTCAATTTTATTGATTTTTGTTTTTGTTATATTAACAATTTCAAAAGGTTTAATTGTTCCAAAAATAGTTTGTTTTCCTTTTTCATTTTCTTCTTCAAATTCCTTTTCCTAAAAAATTAAATAATAGAATACAAATTTTTCTTTTAATAGAATTACCTCTATATCATTTTTTTTTTCATTTGAATCTGAATCTTCTTCATTAAAACTTTTTTTTTTGATATTATATATTTTATATTCTCTTTTCTGTTCTTCACTTTCATTTGATTTTATATCTAATTTATCATAGTATCTAATCCTATTAAAAATTATTGTTTTTATAATACCATCAAATCTTTCAAATTTATTTAATAAATTATTTGAATTATTAATTTTTGATTTTGGGATAAATTTAGGTATTCTATTCTTTGTTTTTATTTTATGTTTATCATTTTTTTCTTCTCTTACATCAATTGATTCAGCTCTTTTATTTTTGTTTTTTTTATCATTTAAAGGAATATTTTCTTTATTATTATTATTATTATTTTTATTATTTTTACTAATAGAATATTTTCTTCTTCTTCTTGGAGTTTCAACACCAACTCTTTGTCTTCTATTCATTAATATTATAGAATTTTCTCCTTTTTGATATTCACTATCATCTAAATCATCACATATAATATTTTTATATATTTGTTCATTTTCTACTAATTGCCAATTATTTTTAAATTCTATATATGATTTTATTGGAAATCCTGTTAAATTTGAAAAATCTTCACATAACATTATATATTTTTTTCTTATGTGATTTAAAGGGATTTTTGATGATAAATTTTCCTTATTTAAATATTGAACTAAATGATTATAAATTCCAAATATTTCATTTAAATAAGAATCATTGAAAGATGATATTAAAAAAAATTTTAAATTACTTGATTTTGAATATTTTATTCTATCATATGTGCTTTCAATTCTTGGAAACGTTTCATTCATGAAAACTAAGTAATTATCATTTAAATCATGATTATCATTTTTTAATTTTTCTTCTATAATATATATTTTTTGTGTCATTTCTTCATTTACTTTATATTTAAGAGAAGCAATATGAATATTTCTTAAAGCTTCAAAAATACATCTTTTCCCTTTTTCATCTTTTAATTTTGAATAATCATACAAATATAAATAATCAATTAATTTTATATATGTATCATATGCATTTTGAATATTATCTTCATATAATACTGTATAACTTATATATTTAATATATTTTTCAATTTCTTGAAATGCATCACAAATTAACATTTTTATTTTCAATCTTATTACTGTCATTAAATGAAGGAATTTTACTATTACTATTTTTACACTTCTTATTAATTTTGATTTAAGTTCATTGTTTGAAAATTTAAAATGATTTTTATTTTCAAAATTACCTTTTATTATTTTATCTATTGTTGAATAAATATTAAATAAATAATCATTTGAATCATATTTTTCTTGCTCTTGATTTTTTGAAGTATTTATTGTTGTATATATTAATTTTTTAATATAATCTTTATCTGTTTCTATATCGAATAAGAAATTACTGTTATTTTGATTTATATTTCTTTTTGATGAATTTAAAGAATTATTTAAACTTGATGGTATATAATTTGGTAAATAACATAAATGAATAATATTATTCATCATAATTAAAAAGTTTTTACATAAAACTTTATCTTTATTAAATAATTTTAATAAAATTCGAGTATGTTTTTTTTCTTTTTGATTTAATAAAATTTCAAAAATATTGCCAGAACCAACTTCTAAATTGTTATTTTTAATATTTTGAATATCTAATAATTCTTTAAAAGACATTAATTTCTCTTTAATAATATTATTAATATTTTTATATTCATAATAAAAAGCTCCTTCAAGTAAATAACTTTTCATAGCACTTGGAGTAATATGAATAAAATCAGATAAATTTTTTCTTACTTCAACAGGTTCTTCTCTCATAATTCTATAAAAAATTAATTTAATAAAAGCCAAAATAATTTCAAGATATCTACCTTCATTTTGACTTATTCTTTGATTAAAATTCATTTTTAAATAATGTCTTAAAGTACCATTTACAATAATATAAATATATTCATATATTTCTCTTCTCATTTTATAATCTATTGCATCTAAAACATTCAAAATCATATCTTCTTCTGTTTCTAATAAATATATTAAATTAAATTTATGTATTATGAAAAGATAAAATAAAAATGCAGAATATAAATAATATTGTATTTTCTTCATATAATTTATATTTAAATAATCATCATCTTTTTTATCTGTTTCAAATTTAAATCCTTTTATAATTAAAAATTCAATAAAATATATAGAATCATCATATGTTATATTATAAGGTTTAAATTGTTCTTTTATTAAAAGAGACAAATTAAAATTAATTTCCGAAGGTAAAGTTTTTTTATTAGGCTCAGTTTCTTGAATATAAAAATGAAATATTATAAAAGGAATATCAACAGGCGAAATAAAAGGAACATAAACTTTATTATAATCATCAAGAATATTTTTAGAATAATTTAAAAAAGTAGAAGTTACAGATTGAAATTCATCATTTTTTTGTGTCAGAAAAATAATAAATTCTTTAAGATACATTTGAATACTTTGGAAAAAGAAATTAAAATTAAAATATATTAATTTTCCTAAAGTTTTTTCTTCAGGAGAAGTATTTTCTTCAGTTTTACCTTCAATTTGTCTTAAATGATTAATCATATAATCTTTAATATCTAAAAATAATTCTTCAAAAAAGGAATTAGTAAAAAAAACTGTCCATTTTTGTAATATTCCAATATTATTTAAATAATTATAATCACGAATTAAAGTTAATTCTTCATTTTTACAATAATTTTCTGTTGTATCATTAAAATTATTAAATTCATCTATTGAATAAAATTCATTAAAAAAATCAAAATTTAAATCATCTCTTTCAGTTTTTGTAATTTTCATATTTGAAAATATTTCATTTCTATAACTCATTGATATTGAATTTAATACATATTCATTTTTTCCAACTTTATCATTTTCTTGTTTTAAATATTTATAATTTTTTATTATAATTTGTGTTACATTCAATATATCTTCTAATAAATCATTATTTTTTAATTTTATTATTATTAATTTAGCAAGAATAAAATTAAGAACATTAATATTTAAAGAAAAATTATTTCTAAATTCAATCAAACAAAAAAAAACTAAAATTAATCTCATTCTAGAATATAAAGCTTGATTTTTGGAATATTGATAAGAATGAAAAGAAAAATTTTCAATAGTTTTTGGATTTAAAATAATTTTTTGATATTGTTGAATTAAATTATCATCTTGAATATTAATATTACTTTCAGATTTAATTTTTAAATCTTCACATAAATATTTTTCACATAATTCAACAAATAAAGCAGCTAACCAAATTTCTTGATGATTAATTAAATGAATAAAAAATTCATATGATTTTCCTATTAAATAAGAAATAATAGTTAAATTAGTTTCATGAAGTTGATTAATTGCTCTAAATATTCTAATATATTTTACAAAACTTCTCATTAAATTATTTATTGTTTCACTTTTTCCATTATTTGGATTTTGTTCTTTTTTTTTTACATTATCTTTTGAAGTTATCATTATTCCAGAATCTGTTTTTATTACTGAATTACTTATATCATCTTTTTCTTTTTCTTTTTCATTTAATTGAAAATTTCCATCTGTTGTTTTTATCATCGATAAAAAATATTTATGTATAATATCAAGAACACATAAATTTAAATCTTCATCAATATCAATTTCAGTGTTAGCTAAATAAATTTGGAAATATTTTAATTCATATAAAAAATCTTCAAAATTTTCAATTGGAATTTCCATTGAAATTAATCTATTTTCATAAGTTTTATAATTCATTTGAAAACAAATTGCATATAAATGACTATAAATTAAAAATAAATCATCTCTTTGTTTAGAAACAATTAATTGTATATTTTCATTTTCTTTTAATTTATTAATATTATAATACATTGGTGTATAATAATAATCATCAGGTAAAACAGAATTTGAAGTATCTGTTAAAATAATAATTTGAAAATCAATATTTAATAAAAAAAAAGTCCCATTATTCATTAATAATAAAAGAAACATATCATTACAAATCCAATCCATATCAACAATAACAATTTGAGACATTTTTTGTCCTATTAAATTTACTATTTTATTTGAAGAAAATTTATATGTTTCTGTCATAAAAAATATTAATGTTGAATTTTTCTTATTATCTGTATTTATACATATTGCAAGAATTTCTCCTTTCATTGTTGATTTTAATATTATTTTTTGATTTTTAGCTTTTTTCTCTTTTTCATTCAAATAAATTGTTGATTTTGATATTTTAGAATTAATATCTCTTAAATCTTCTATTTCTTCAGTATTGAATAAATCATTATAATAGTCGTTAATTATTTTCTTTGGTATAGACCTAAATTTATCATTAAAATCAAATAAAAACAAATAATCTAATATATATATATTCATTTCTTTTGAATCATTTTTACATTCTGTAATAACATAAAAAATTCTGGAATGACTTCCTAAAAAAAAATTATTTGAAAATACTACATTTACATTTTGTTGAATAGAATAATTTTTATCATTTAATTTAATTCCAATTTTACTTAATTCTATTTCTCTTGAAATATTAAAAAAAGTTCCTGTATTTGATAAACTTTTAAAATTATTTTGATACCAAAAGACTATAAAAATATCAGTTACAATAACAATTTTATCAAGAGTATTATTTGTGAAAACTTGAAAATTTTCTAAGTTCATTTCTTTTTTATTTGTTTTATTGGTTAAATTAGAAATATTAATATTGGAAAAATATTTTATTTTGTTTTCATGTTCTATTGCAATTAATTTTCCAGAACGAAAAACACAAATGATTGAATCATGATTTAAATTACTATTTATATAAACTATATCATTTCCTTTTGTAAATTCACATTCTTTTATTTTTTTTGTTCTTAAATCTAATTGATATAATTTATAATTTTTTAAAAAGTATATTGTTTTTACTGTGGTTGATTCATCAAAATGAATTTTTTTCATTTCTGTTCCTTGTTTTAATTTTATATCATATATTTTTCTTATTGAAATATCAATTATTGGTTTTTTATTTGAATTTTCCATTTTAAAATTCAATTAAAGTAATTTTTAATTATTCAAAAAAATATTTTTATAATTATAAAAGAATAATTAAAAATTATAATTTAATTCATTTAATTAACCATTTTTTATAAAGTTATCTTATCATATTTTCTATATCATTTTTTTCCCTTTTTTTAACGCAATTAATTTGAAAATTAAAAACAATCTTATAAACCATTAAAATAAGTTTTTTTCATATATCTTTTTTATTATATTTATTTAAATATTCCTTCTTTTTATTAATTTTTCAATATTAGAAAGAGTTTAACCTTTTTATCTAATAAATTATAATCTCAATATTTGAATCATCTAATAAAGATTTACTCATTAAACTAAAAAATTATTATTAGATAATAGAAAAAATGAATTATTTTTATTCTTAAACTCTAATCTCAATAAAATTTCTCTTTTGTTTAATTTCAATCAAAAAAGATTTTTTTAATTTTTCACTTAAATTTTGTTAGTTAGTTAACAATTTTTTTGGGTTTCTATTTAAAAATAATATTAGAAAATATTAAATTGAAATTAATTAAATGGGTAATAATATTTCACAAGTGGAAAATGACGAAGAAAACAATGATGTTGAAATAAATGAAATAAATAAAAACAATCCTCCAAATCCCCAAAATTTTTATAATAATCAAAATTCATCAATAAAAGAATCAATATCTCAAATATTAAATAATTCTCATAGTATATTTTCATTTAGAATAGAAAAACAGCCATTAAAAAATAATAGTAAAATAAATAATTCAAATAAATTATCAAATATAGAAGAGGAAAAAATAAATTATGAGGAAGGAAATAATATATTTTCAAAGCAAATTCAAAAACCTTTTCAAGTACAAAAACCATCTTCAAATTACATAAATAATCAAAATAATCTAAATTCAAATTATCAAAACATAACAACAACAATACAAAATAATAACATAAACCTTCCTTTAAAAAAGCCAGAATTTTCAATAAAACCTCATCAAAAATTAGAAGAAGAAAAAAATCCATCATCTCCTCCAGAAATAGAAAGAAATCCTTCAATAAATTTATTTGATAATCCAATAAAATTTAAAGCCGGTTCATTATTACAAGATATACGTAAAATATATAAATTTAGAGATAATTTAGGAGGAGGTCATTTTGGAAAAGTAAGATTAGGATATAGAAGAAATGAAAAGCCTCCTCCATTTTATGCAATAAAATCAATATCAAAGAGAAATTTAAGTGAAAAAGATTTAGAAGATTTAATAAAAGAAGTAGATATAATATCATGTTTAGATCATCCAAATATAATAAAATTTTACGAAACATATCATGATAAATTTTATTTTCATATAGTAATGGAATTATGTAAAGGAAAAGAAGTATTTGATAGAATAGTAGAAAATGGTAGAATAAAGGAAAAAAAAGTATGTATGGTAATAATGAAAGTATTACTTGCAATATCATATTGTCATTCTCATAAAATAACTCATAGAGATTTAAAGCCAGAAAATATATTATTTGAAACATTAGATCAAGATGCAGAAATTAAATTAATTGATTTTGGTTTAAGTAGAAAATATTATAATGATGAGAAAATGCATACTATATTAGGAACTCCTTATTATGTTGCTCCTGAAGTTTTACAAGGAGAATATGATGAAAAATGTGATATTTGGTCTATTGGAGCTTTAACTTATATTATGTTATGTGGAGATCCTCCTTTTAAAGGAAGTTCTAATAATGAAATTTTTAATAAAATTTTAACTGAAGAAGTTAAATTTTCTTCGAAAAAATGGGAAAAAATTTCAGAAAATGCTAAAAATTTTGTTAAAGAATGCTTAAATAAAATTCCTGATAAAAGACCTAATGCTATTCAATGTTTAGACAATTTTTGGTTTAAAGATATTTTAAATGAAGTTCATAGTGTTAAAAATATTTCTGTTGATATTTTGAATAATTTAAAAAATTTTTCCATTAAACCAAAATTCACTAAAATGGTTATTAAATATTTATTAAATACTCTTACTGAAAAAGAAAAAAATATTTATAAAAAAGCTTTTTATGCTATGGATTTTAAACATACTGGTTCTATTGATATTGATGAATTAGAAAAAAGTTTTGAAATTGGAAAAGTTTTTATTACTAAAGAAGATTTAAAAAAAATAATTAAATTTGCTGATGAAAGTGGAAAAAATAGTTTAGATTATACTGAATTATTAATTGCTGGAATTAATAAAAAAGAATTATTTAATGAAGAAAAATTAAAAATGGCTTTTCAATATTTTGATGTTAATAATAGTGGAATTATTGAAATTTCTGATTTAAAAGATGCTATGTTACGATTTGGAAAAAAAATTCTTGATGATGATGATGTTATTAAATTAATTCAAGAAGCTACTAAAAATATGACAAAAAATTCTTTAAGTTGGGATGATTTTATTAATATTTTTAAGGAAATACAAGAGAAAAATATATAATTTTTTCAGCTTTTTTTAGAGCGTTTATGTTTATAGTTTTTTTTATTTTTATTTTTGAGTATTTTTGTAAATTTTAAAAGGAAAAAATAAATATAATTTAAAAAAATTAAAATTAGATTTAAAATAATTAAAATTATATTATTATTGAGAATATGGATTATTATTATTATTATTATTTTGATTTTGATAAATTCTATTATTATTATTCATATAATTTTGATTATTATTATTCATGAAATCTTCTTCTTCAAATTCATTATTATCATTATTTCCCATTAATAATTGATTAATAAAAGCTTTTAATTCATCTAAATTTTTTAAATAATTTTGTTGAATTAATTGAAGACAAAATTTTTTATATTCATCATTATTATTATTTCTATTATTTTGATTATTCATCATTTCTTTTTCCAAAGCTAATTGTTTAACTGTATGAATTAAATTTTTTATCCATCTCCATAAAATTTTAATATCAACATCTTCGTTTGGAGAAGAATCTGTTAGAGTAATATATAAACTTTTTAATTTTAAAATTAATTCATCTCTAATTTGATTTTCTTTTTTATCGATAAATACATTATAATTATTTTTATTATTATTTTCATTATTATTTATTTTAAATAATATTTCATTTATTTTCGGAAATATTTGTTCTATTGAATTCACTTGTAACATTTCAGCAATTTTATTTAAAATTAATTCATTATCTTTCTTTTTTTTTTCATTCATTTGAATTAATTGAGAATATCTTAATTTTTCTGATTGTAATTTACTTTTTAAAATATCGGTATTTGATTGTAAAGTTTCAATTTGTTGTTTTAAATTTTCAATTTCTTTTTGATAATTATATATAATATCATTTACATTATTATTATTTAAATCTTCATTTCTATTATTATTATTTGATTCTGTTATATTTATATTTTTATATTTATAATTAGTTATATTATTATTTAATTTATTTGGTGAAGGATTTTGATTTGGAATATAATTTAAAGTTGCAGTTTCATTAAATAAATTTTTTTGATTTGGACTTGTATTTAAATTTATTTTATTTTCTGTATTATTTGATTTTGTAAACTGAAATTCCCCTTTTATATTATTATTATTATTTATTTGATTTTCTGTTTTATTTCTTACGAACATATTACTCATAATATTAATTTTATTTGTAGTATTATTACTTGGGATATAATTTAAAATAGTTTCTTGATTATTATTTTTTATATCTTCAGTATTTTCATTTTCAATTTTCATATTATTATCATTATTATTATTTTCATTATAATTTTCATTTTCATTATAATTTTCATTTTCATTATAATTTTCATTTTCATTACTATAATTTTCATCTTCTAAATTATTTTGGTAATTATTTTGAAAATTATTATTTTCATTTCTTTCATTTTCTAAATGAGATTCAACAGTTTCATATTTTTTAAATAATTCATCTTTTTTTCCCTCAGTTAAAGTTTCTAAAGTATAATTTACATTTTTTTGATATATATTATCTCTTTCTGATATATCATTATTAATATCAGATAAATTATCCTCATTTTCATTAATTGGATTTTTTGAACTTATATCAACTGGGATTTTTTTTTCATTATTAATATTATTTAAAGTCATAAAATTTTTATTTTGAATATTTAAATTTTCTCTTTGAATAATATTTGGATTTATTGAAGACATCATTGAACTTATTGTTTTTTCATTTTTCTAATCAAGTAATTAAATAATTTAAAAAATACCATTTTCATTTTTTCAATATCATCTCTTATTTCATCAATAGTAAATTTAATTCTATTTATTTTATTAGAATATGAAGAGTCCATATTTTTTTAAAATAAAAATTGAAAAAAACAAAAAAAGAATAAAAAAATAATTACCAAAAAAAAAATTAAATTATTTCTAAAATTTAAATCAAAAAAAAAATAAATTTCTGGTCAGAAAGAAAAAAGAAAATATATTACCAAAAAATTCTAAAAATTATAAAACAAAAAAATGTCATTATTCAATCATTCAAATAATATTAGACCATTAACTACAAGAATAAATCCATTTAATCAAAAAAATACTTCAAATATTTTTAACGACTTTTCACAAAAACCAAATATAAATTTTAACGGAACTCAAAGAGAATTTGGTAAAGATATAACAAATCAAAATAATTTAACGTCTTTTAATAAAGAAAATTTTTCTCGTATTATTGTAAATAAAAATAATATTAAAATTCCAATTAAAAAAGATGAAAATAAAATAAATGAAATTCCTTTAAATGAAATAAGAAGACAAAGAAGTCAAGATAATTTTTCAAAAAATATATTTAATGAAAGTGAAAAGGAAAATAAGCAAAATTATTCTTCAAAAAAATTTATAAACTCAAATAATGAAAATGAAGATATTCAAATGGAAGATTTAACAGACAATACATTAAATAATAATATTAATAATAATAATAATATAAATAAAGAAAATGAAATACCAAAAAATTTAAATATAGACAAAATAATAATAGATGAAACATCATTAAATAATAATGAAAATAAAGAAGAAGAAGATATAGAAATGATAAATTGTGAAAAAGAATATGAAATAAAAAAAGAAGAAGAAGGAAAAAAAATAATAAAAAACCCTCAATTAGTAGAAGAATATTTTGATGATATATATGAGACATTAAAATCAACAGAAGAGCAATTTTTACCAGAAAAAGATTATATGTCAAAAAGAACAGATATAAATTCAAGAATGCGTTCAATATTATTAGATTGGTTAGTAGAAGTACATATGAAATATAAATTAGTTCCAGAAACATTATATATAACAGTAAATATAATAGATAGATATTTATCAATAAAAGATGTAAAAAGAACTAAATTACAATTAGTAGGAGTGACTTCAATGTTTATTGCTTCAAAATATGAAGATATTTATCCTCCTGAAGTTAGAGATTTTGCATATATTACAGATAATGCTTATACTAAAAAAGAAATATTACAAATGGAAATTGATATTTTATCTACTTTAAATTTTAATATTACTTTCCCTACTCCTTATAAATTTATTGAAATTTATAGGAAATTATTAAATTTTGATGATAAAACTTTCTGTTTTTCTTGGTATTGTATTGAATTATGTTTAATTGATTATAAAATGATTAAATTTAAACCAAGTTTTATTGCTGCTTGTGCTGTTTTCTGTGCTCATAGATTACTTGATTTAGAAGAAAATGGTGTTCCTGAAAAAATGGGTTTTACTTATCCTGAAATTAAGGCTTGTTGTTTACAAATTTGTAATTTAATTGATGAACAAAAAAAAACTAATTTAAAAGGAATTTATAAAAAGTTTTCTCTTGAGAAACATTATAAAATCTCAAATATGAGATTTTAAAGTTGTTTTGGATTTTTTGGGGTTTTTATGTCTTTTTTTATTTATTATATATATAATATATATTTAATAATTTATTTTATAATTACTAATTTTTTTTGATATATATATGTTTATTATTTTTTTATTTTTTCCTTTTTAAAAAAATATTTAATTAAATAAAATAAACTTAAGAAATTAAATTAAAAATTAAAAAAAAAAAATCAAAAAAAAAAAATGAACAAAAATTTTAGAACTGCATTTCCTTTAAAAAAAGGAGCAAAAAAACCAATTCAAACAAATTTAGATAACATAATAAATACAACACAATTAAAAATGCGTGAACTAATGTTAAAAAAACAAGAAAAAGACAAAGAAACAAATATATTAATAGGACAAGAAAATACAATAAATGCAAATATAGCATCAATACAAAAAGAAATAGAAAATAAAAATTTAGCAATAGATTCATTAAAAGAAAAAAATATACAATTAGAATCAGAAATAATTAATTTAGAAAATGAAGCAAAAAATTCAATTAAAATTGCAAATCAAAAAGAAGCAAAATTTAAAGAAGAAATAAATACTTTATATTCTCAATTAGATTCTATTAAATATGGAACTCTTCCTGAAGAATCTCAAAAAAAATTTGAAATAAAAAAAAATTTAGAAGAAGTTGTTAAATTTAAAGAAGAAAATTTAAAATTAAGAGAAAGATTATATTTATTAACTTCTCAATTAAGAGAATTAGAAAATGAATATAGTAATTCTAAAGATAATGAAGCTACTAATATTGCAAAAGCTAAAAAAGGAATTGAAACTATTAATGATATGTTTGAACATTTTAATAGAATTAAACAAAGAGAATTTGGTGATGTTGAAGAAGGAGAAGAAGAAAATGGAAATAATGATAATATTAATGATAATAAAGATGATGAACAAAAGTAAATTTAATTTTTTTTTTTTTCTCTCAATTTTTAATCTTTTGATAATATCGCTTTTTTATGTGATTTTTTATTAATTGTTATTTAAAATAAAAATGTCTTTTTTTTTTTTAAATTTTTTTGAATTTTTTAATTTATTTTTTTTTTATTTTTTAGAATTGTTTTTTTTGTTAAGTATTGTATTTACTTTTTCTAATAAATTATTATATTTAATATTTGAATTTTGTTTATTAATAATATTTTGATTATTATTATACTCGAAATTTTTTGTTAGTTTTTGAATTTCTTTTATGTTATCATTAAAAACTCCAAAATGTTTTTCTTTTTCTTTATTTAATTCATTGTTTAATATTATATTATTTTCCTCCAAAAATTCACATTCTTTTTCTAATTCTTCTATTTCATAATCTATTATATTAAATTTATTAGATGTTTCCTTCATTTCATTTTGTAATTGTAATAAATAAGATAAAATTTGTTTATTTGTATTGATTATATTTTTTCTTTCATTTTCTTTTTTTTGAATATAATATTTAAATAGATTTATTTTTTTTTTATAATTACATAACATGAGAAATTCATAAAAATAAAATTTTCTTTTCTTTTTATCAAAACTATATTTTTGAATTATTGTTTTAAAAATTGATTGAAAAGAAGGATTAAGTAAAATAATTTTTTTTGAAATTTGTCTTTGAATTTTATATTTTATTTTATTAATTATTGATTTTTTCATCTTATATATAAAATTTAATCCTTTTTGAAACAATATTTTCTTTTTAAAACTATTACTTTTCTTTTTTAATGTTTTATTTATTTTTTTATTTATTTTAATTATTTGAATTTTACAAATAAAATTTCTTATAAAAAAAACTTGATAATTAAATTGAAATTTTTGATTAAATATTTTATCAAAAATATTTCTTAAAAATATTTTATTCAATATATTATACAGAATAATATAATCATAATTTTTATATTGATTTTTGAAATGAAGTAATTTATAAATAAAAAATCTTTTAATTGAAATAATTTTTCTCTTTTTAAAAAGTATTATTTTCATTTTATATATAAATGTGCGATAAAAATTCTTTCTCATTTTATTTAAATTATGATATTTTTTTAATATCTTAAACCCAGTTTTTTGTAATCTTTTTTTTTTATGATTAATTATTTTTTTTTTGAACTTTTCCTTTTTCATATTAATAAACAATAAACGAAAAATTTTTTTTTTAATTTTAATTGTATAAGAATTCAATAAATTTGAATTTTTCTTATAATTTTTATCTGTATAAAGGTTAATAATTTTTTCATTATTATCTATAATTGATTTATAAGTCTTTAATTTATTTTCTAAATAATTAATATAACCTTCATTAATATTTTCATTACTTAAATAAATATCTAAATCATCAACTATTTCTTTAATACCTAAATTAGATAATTTAACGTTAACTTTATTATCAATTTTATAACTAGTATTAAAAAAACTTTGATTTTTATTAATTGGAATTGGAATATCTTTTTCAAATCCTTCATCAATATCATCTTGAGTTATAATATCATTAATATTTTTATATTTTAAATTTAAATTTTCATATGAATCATCAGTGAAAAAAGAATTTGAATTTTTTCTTCTTATTGTAATTTCACTTATAGAGTTATTATTACTATTATCTTTATTAATTTTTTTACTGAAATTTAATCTAATAGAATTCATAAAATTAAAAAAATAAAAAATTTGAAAAAAAATTATATTTATTTTAATTTTTAAAAAATTCATTAATAAAAAAACTTAAATTTTAAAAGTACTACTACTTCTTTCATTACTATTATCTTTTCTTTTTTCATAAATAAGTAAATTATTATAAAATTTATTAATTTTATTGAAAATATCAGCAATATCTAAAATATCAGTTTTTTTATCTTCAATCATCATAGGTTGAAAATCATTAAGTTTACAACCAATAGCAACAATATGTAAAGAATTTTGTATCATTTTCCAAAGTTCTAAAAAATCATTTTGTAAATCAACATCTTCTAAATTTAATATACCACAAACTCCCATATTTCCACATTCTAAAACATCACTAAAATTAAATATAGTTCCTTTTCTTTTTTCTATATCAAATATTAAATTTTCATTTCTAAATTCTTTTACTAAATCTTTCATTTTAATTTCTGCAATTCTAGGATGAGATAAAAATGGAAAAGTAAATATTTCACATTTATCATTCATCATTATTCTTTCATTATTTAAACTTAAATTTATCATATTTATATCAGGAACTTGTAATTTATCCATTGCATGAGAATATAAAAAATGACAAAATTTAATTGAACTTAATAAATCATTTAAACCAAATTTTATATCAATTGCCCAATAATTTATTTCACTTTCATTTGTATTTGTATTTCTATAATTTCTAAAAGCAATTAATTCAATTGTTACATAACCTATTATATCATGTTCATATAAATATTTTCCTATTTTTTCTCCTATAACATTAAAATCAAAATCATTAATATTTTCATTATTTATATTACTATTTGACATATTATTATTTCCAATTTTACTAATTGATTCATTATCATTTTTTTTTATTGAAATTGATTTTTGTGGTGAAATAGCTCCAATATTTCTAAAAGAAAATAAATTTATTTTATCATAAGAAGGTAAATGTTCTATATTTCCATTTGGTTCAATTAAAATAGGAAAAGAAGGACTTCCAATAATATTACCTGGATTATATGTTGGACAAGCTTCTATTATTCCTCTATATTTTAAATAATTTTCAAAAAATTCTTCCCAACTTTTATATAAATAATTTGCACATATTTTTACTTTTTTAGGTATCATATTTTTTAATACTTCACTTAATAATTCTTCAAACTTCTTTTTATTTTCATATATTTCTTTTTTCTTTTTTAAATCTAAATAAGGTTGAATTTTATCTAATTGAATATATGCTATTCCTCTTCCATAAACTTCATTATCCATTTTAAAAACCCAAATATTATAATTAGGATAAGTAGTAATTAAATGAGATAAACTATCATAAAATTCATTTTCTTCTTTAATATCCCAAGCAGAAATGGGAACATGAATATCATTTGCTTCAAAAATTAATTTAGAACCAGATTTTGTAAATATAGTTTCAACTTGGAATAAATCTCCCATAAAAATAGGACAATTTAATACCATACTTAATTCTACTTCTGTTTTTCCTCCATTTCCTGGTATAATATAAGCTTCTTTTTCTCCTATTATTTTTTTTATTATATTTAATGTTTTTGTTGATAATAATAATAATTCACTTACTGAATAATTATGATTTTTTGGAATATAATTTATTATATCTGGAATTAATACATGAAATCTTTCTTTTATATTTTCTACTCCTAAAGTATTCATTATTGAAGTATAATATGATATTATATCTGGATTAATTTCATATGGTGAAATATATACTATTTCTATATTATTATCATATAAATCTATTATTCTATTTATTTGATTATTTTGTCTTTGATTAAATTGGTCAAAAGTTGAATTCATAAAATGACCATTATCTGTTGTTAAAGATATTGAATTAAAATGAATAATAACTCTTGGCATTGATTTAATTAAATCCCATTTTTTTTTAAAGTTTGTCATTAAATTCTTCCAATCTTTATATCTATTTTCAAATAAAATTTTTGCTTTTCTTCTTGCTTCTAACATTAATTTACTTGAAATATACATATGTTGAATTAATTTAATTTTATCGAAATAACTTCTCATTTCATATAATTTTTTTCTTGCTTTAAACATACGAAAAGCCATTTGAATTCTTACTACTAATTTTTCTTTATTTGTAGAATAAAATTTAATTGGATCATAAGGATTAATTCCTTTTGCTTGTAAATCACTTTCTAAAACACATAATAATAAATCTTTATAATCTATTTTTTTCATTTCATCTTTTGCAAGTTCTAATAATTTATCTTGTAAAACTTGAACTAAAGCTAAATTTAATTTTTTAAATAATTTTGAAAAAATTTCAAAAAGATAAGAAATAGAACCCCAATTAGAAATATTTTCACTATGAAATTTATTATATTCTTCATTTTGAATAACTTGGAAATTACTAAACATAATAACTTTTCTTTTTTCTTGATTTTCATTAATTTTATGTTTTTTAGAAGAAGTAGTTTTAATCATATTTTTATTATTAATATTATTATTAATATTATCATCATATTCGCTAATTTTTCTAACAATATTATTATTAGGTTTAGTAATGAAGAAATTATCATTATCAATAGTAGGTAATTTAACATCATTAATATTATTATTAATTAAATCAGTACCTTCATCAACATTATAAAATTCACTTTGAGTTTTCATATTAATTTGTAAAGGATTATTTCCATCATTTTCAAAAGCAGGAGTTAAATCTGCTCCTTTAGGAATTAAACCTTTATAAACCATATTTAATAATCCTTTATCTAATTCATCTTTTCTTATTATTGGTTGTTTATTTTTATCATATGTTATTGCATTTGAATTAAAATGTTTATTTAAAACTGAATATTGAAATCTTTTTTCAGGATTCATAAAATTTGGCCTTTTACATGTTACTTTAATATTATCATAAAAATCTGAATTTATACCATATTTATTTAATAATTTTTCTGTATTTTTTTTATGAGCATAAGAACTTAATCTTCTATTTGATTCTAATTCAAATTGGCCTTTTACTTTTCTTCTTTTCATATTATTTATATAATTTATTCTTTCTTGATTAAATTCTTTTTTTCTTGGATTTCTCATTCTATCTATTTCACTTTGTTTTGCATATTTTACTGATATATAAATTTGATCATCAGGAATATAATTTTGTTGTTTTATTAAAGGAAGAGATGATAATTGATTATAATTGAAATTTTGATTACTTTTATTATTTCTGTTACTTAAATAATTACTTACTAAATATTTTTCTTGAGATGACATATTTTTTTCTATTTCATCTACTGTTTGTTTTAATTGAATTGCTCCTGTATTTGAATAATTGTTATTTGTTAATAATTTATTTATTTCTCCTTTAAATTTATTAACTGTGTCTTTTAAAAAATTAAAATTCTGAACACTGTCTTCCATTTTTTATTTTTTTTATTTTTTTAAAAAAGAAAAAAATGTAAGTTTTTTTTTATTTAATTAAAATAAAATATTATTTTTTTTTGTTTTAATAAAATAATTTAAATAAAAATATACTTTTATAAATTAATTATTTCAAGGAATATTAAATAATAAAAAAGTTATAATTTTTTGCTTATTCCTTTATATTTTTAGTATAAATCTTTTTATTAAATTTAAGTAAATTTAATTTTAGATTCATAAAATTGAATTAAAATAAAAGGATTAATTTTTTGAAGTTCTTTAGTCAAAATAGATTTTTTCTCCATTGTCCCATTATTATCATATATAACAATTGCACATAATTCATTTCCTTCTCTTTTAATTGTATAAACTTCTTTATATCTTTCATCAACAGAAAAAGAATCATTTTTATTTTCTTTTAAATCTTCATTATTCTTATTATTATCTTTTTTTTCTAAATTTACATTATGATTATTTTTTATATTATTTGAATTTAAATTTTCAGAAATTAAATTTTCTTCATCTTTAAAATTATTATTTTCTTTATTTTCTGTTATATTATTTTTTTCATTATCTGAAATTGGTTTTTCTTTTTTTTTTCCTAAAAATTTTTCTTCATTATTTTTTTTTTGTGAATCTTTTTGATTTAATTTCATATTATAATCATCAATCATTTTTTGGATATTTTCTAAATTTTTTAAAGGTTCCCAAGTACAATCAGACATAGGATATCCAACCCATTTTATTTTATATTCTACTTTCCCATTTTTTATTCTTTTATCTACAATTTTTTCTACTTCATATTCATCTGACATTGTTTTTAATTTAGTAAATTCTTTTTTCTTTTTAATATTATTTTATGATTTTATTTTTTTATATTATTTGGTAAATAAAAAATGTTATTTAATGTTCCTTATTCAAAACATAATTTTTATTTAACTTTAATTGCAAATTCAAATAGTGATAAAATTAAAGAATTAGATAATAATAAAAATATAATAATTTTTAATCCGGATTTTATTTTAGATTCTTTTCATGTTCAAATTGGAGTAAATAATGCTTTATATAAGATTCAATCTGGAAAAACAAGAACAAAAAATTTAAAACATGCAATTATACATTATTTAACTAATGAAAATAAATTAGAAAATTCTCTTAAAATGCATCAAATAACAAAAGATGAAAAAAATTTTTATCTTTTATTTATTGATTTTACTAAAGAAGATATTGATAAAGAAATAAATATTCTTGAAGGAAATATTATTTCACCTGAAAATTTTAATAAATTCAAAAATGAAGAAGAAATTAGAAAAAAATTTAAAATTTCAGAAACAGAAATTGATAATATTGAAAATGGACTTGAAAGAGCAATATATAATAGATTATCAATAAAAGACATAAAATAATATTTAATAAAAAAAATTTTTAATTATTTTTTAATTGATAAAAAATTTTTTTAAAGTGAATAATATTTTATTTTTTAAATATGTCTTCATTAATAGATATTTCAAATCACAAAAATAACATTCCTAAAATAAATAATAATAATTTATTATATGATTTAGCAAAAATAAATTGTCAATTAATTTTTATAAATAAAGAAAAAGATTTTACCTTTTATGAAAATTTTAAAAGATTATTATCAACTTCAATCAATGTAATTCCATTACATTTAGTAGATGAAGCAAAAAATTATTTATATATAAAATATTATGAAGGAAATAATATAGAAAAAAATTCTTTTTCAGAATTAGTAATAAATAGAAAAATGTGTATTAAATTATATATAACTCAAGATAATATTGAATTAAGAAATAAATTAATTGAATTATATCATAATGATATTGAAGCTTTAGATGATCCATCAATGATAAATAGAAGTCGATTTATATTTTTATTTGATAACAAATTACAAAATGAAAAAGAAAGTGCAAGTGATAAAAATGTATATTATATAAATAAGGATAAAAATACAATTTTACAAGAAATTCAAGTAATAATAACGGATGTTGTTTTAAATGGTTATGTTAATAATTTAAATGAAAATAGTAATTTTGATATCTCAATAAACAAAAAAAATTTACAATTAGTTTATAAAACAGTAAGTGATTTAATACATATTCAAAAATTAGATGAATGTTTGAATATTCTTAATAAAAGTATTTCTGAATTTTCTGGTTTAGAAAAAGGAAAATTTGAAGAAATTAAAGCTTTATGCTTATTTTATATTGATATGAGAAAAAAATTCAATAATGCTCAATTATTATACAATAAAGAAATTCTTCCATTATTCGAAAATGCAATTAAAATATATAAAAAAGAAAATAAAAGAAAATTATTAATTGATTGTTATATAAGAATGTTATCTTATTATTCTTTTTTTCAATGGGATGATTTTTCCTATTTGAAATCAAGTATATTAAATTTATACAATATTATAAATGATAAAAATTTTGATAATATAGAAGCATTTATTACTTATTTAAAAATAAGTGAAATATATAAAAGTTTAAAAATGAAAAGAAAAATGAGTCAATATTATTATTTAGCTTTTAATATTTGTTTAAATTATGATAATTTACAATCAATGATTTACTCAATGATTGAGGAAATTTCTCAATATTTTAATATATATAATATTTCAAAAAATGTTATTGAAAATTATGATGATTTTATTTCTATTCATAAATATTTAATTTTAAATACAAGAAAACCAGTTTGTTCTTTCTTGTATAATAAAGAAAAAAAAATATTTGAATTAACTCCAAGAAGAAAATTTGATAAAAGTCATATTATTAATATTAAAAATAATATGAGACAAGTTTCTCATTTTATTTTTCAAAATTATTGGAAAAATTTACAATCAGGTTTAAATAATCAAATAATAAATTTTTATAAGAAAAATAACCAATTTCAAAAAAGTATAATGTATACATTAGGTTTTATTCAATCATTATATGATACAATAATTGAAAAAAAGCAAAATGAATTTCTAAAATTTCATTCTGAAAAATCTTTAGATTCTCAAGAAAAAATATTTGTAAATTTGTCAAAAATTCCAATTTTAATTAGATTAATTCCTTTGACTTCAAAAATTAAATTTGACATAACTCCTAATAGAAAAAAAGAAAAATCAAATGACCAAAAAAAAGTATTTTTATATAATCCATGGGAACAAAAATCTCAAATAAATTATTATTGGACATCGAATTCTTTTCAAAAAATAAAAATTCAATTTTATAATCCATTAAAAATTACAATAGAATTAAGTAAAATTAGAATATTATTTAAAGGAATTTTACCTTTTTCATACCCATTTAATATTAAAATAAATCCAAATGAAAATATTACAATAATTGCAAAAATAAAACCTAATAATATATCTGGAATTACAAATATTATAGGAATACAATATGAAATAGTAAATTCTGTTGGAATTCAATTTGTTGATAATAATGGAAATGGTTTATTTTATAATTATGAAAATTATAGTGAAGATAATTCTAATAATATAGAAAAAGCCAAAATTTCTTTAAAAAATATTATGATTTATCCTGAAATTGCAGAATTATCTTATAAAATTTTAGATAAAAGTTTCGATATTATTAATAATGAATTAGTATTATATGATTATCAATATTATACTTTTTCTTTTTTATTAGAAAATAAAGGTAAATATCAAATTGATAAAATTCATTGTTATATTTATACCTATAAAAAAAATAATTATAAAATTTCATTAGATGAAATTATTCAAGATATAATAATTAAACCAGGAGAAAATTATATTTTTAAATATAAATACTGGCATAGAGGAATATTTGTGAAAATTGATTTTAAAATATTTTATATTTCAAATGAAAAAAATAATATAAGTGAAAAAGAAGATGATTATATAATTAAACCTTATTTCTTTTATTCCAAAAGATTACAAACTCTTCATTTAATAGATTTTTTAAATAAAAAAATAATTCCAGTTTTATCTTCAAATGACTCTTTAGAAATATCAAAAATTGATGAAAGAATAAAAAAAGATTATACAAGAGAATTTTGTTCTGAAACAAATTGTTTTACATTAACAATTCAAAATCCAAATGAAAGTTCTATTAAAATAGAATTTTATGATATTGAACAAAATAAAATAATAAGAAAAGAAAAATGTGATGGATTTAAATTTAAAGAAATTTCATGTGTTGTTAATTCAAAAACTAATTTTGATAATGTTATTTTAAGATGGATTTTTACTGATTTAGAAAATATTTCTGGTAAAATTGAATTAAAACAAATTTATTCTGATTTAATTTATTCTTTATTTAATCCTTTTAGTTTTGAAATTAAATTTGATATTTTAAATGATGAACTTGATAATAAATTTATTCATTGTTTTTATAATATTAAAAATAATAAAAATAAAGTAGAAAAAGATTTAAAAATTTTTATTTATTTATATCAA
This sequence comes from Isotricha sp. YL-2021b, assembly GCA_023805745.1. NCBI lineage: Eukaryota > Ciliophora > Litostomatea > Vestibuliferida > Isotrichidae > Isotricha > Isotricha sp. YL-2021b. The sequence goes on along the minus strand of JAJJKW010001602.1, from coordinate 27,866 downwards.
AAAATTGAAGAAAGAGATGAAGGTGAAGATTATAAATTTAATAATGATTTAAAAGATGATTTTTTTATTAATGGAAATTTAACAATGGATATTGAAAAAATTGATTCTAATGGTTTTTTTAATTATGATATTAAAATATATCCTATTAAGAACTTCTATTTATTTACTACTTTATTCATTATTGATAAGAAAAAGCAAAATATTTTTCTCTGTCCATATAATAAAAAAATAATGATAAATTAAATTTTAAATTTTATATATTTAATTTTTACATATTTAAATAAAATCTAGATAAATTTTAAAATAAATAAAATTTTAATATTTTAAATTAAATGAATCATCAATATCAAAACAACATGAATAATAATCATGGTAAATAAATAATAAATTTAACATTAATTATTTCTTTAAAAGGAATAATTTAATAGGATATGGATATCAAGGAAAAATGAATCCAATATTAGGGAATAAATTAAAAGCAAATTGTAAAAGAGAATATAACCAAGAAGAATTATTAATGGCTCAAAACGCTTTAAAAAGTTTAAAAAGTAAAATGAATTCAAACCCTTCAAGAAGACAAAATAATGTTTCTCAACAAAATCAAAGATTTAATCCAACATATGAAAATGAAGTTTCTAATAATAACAATGAAATTAATAATCAATATCAAAATAATAATACAAGACCAAATTATAATAAAAGTAATATACCTAAAACAAGTAGTAATCAAACCAGGAAATTTAATGGTATTACTCGTCAAAATAATAATAATAATTATAATAATGGGAATTTAAATTATGAAAACAAAACTTATGATAACTATGGGCAAAATAATAATAATTATAATTATAATTATTCACAAAAAAATTCAAATTTAACAAACAACTACAATAATAATTATAACAATAATTACAATAATAATTATTCCAATAATTATAATAATAATAATAATAATAATTATAATAATTACCAAAATTATAATAATAATTATCAAAACAATAATTATTACAATAATAACAAATCAAACAATTATAACAATAATTACCAAAATCCCTCAAATTTCAATAATAATAATAATTACAGTAATAATTACCAAAATAATTATTCTAATAATTATTCAAATAATAATTATAATAATAATATATCTCGACCTCAAAATTATAAACAAAGAGCAAATAACAATGTTCAAATAAATGATAATGATGAAAGACCTATTGGAGGAGGAATGGAAAATAGTAAAAATAATCCTGAAAAAGGAGAAGAAAAAGGACAATGTCAACATTGTGGAAGACAATTTGTATATACTGCATTAGAAAAACATGAAAAAATTTGTCAGAAAGTTTTTCAAAATAAAAGAAAAGCTTTTAATACTCAAAAACAGAGAATTAATGATCCTGAACAAGCTACTTTAATGAAACAAGGACAAATTGAAGAAAAAAAAAAAGAAAAAATAAATAAATATAAAAGTGATATTCCAAAATGGAAAAAACAATCTGAAGAATTTAGACAAATTTGTAGAGCTGATAATGATAATAATAATAATAATAAATTTGGTAATAATAATAATAATAGATTTGTTAGTTTAGCTAATAAATATTCTAATTATAAACCTAGTGTAATTACTGATAGTTATATTCCTTGTAAGTTTTGTAATAGAAAATATAATGAAGAAGCGTATAATAAACATTTACCAGGATGTGAAAAAAGATATAAAGATGCTCAGTTAAAAAATAAGTTCAAAAAAAATAATACAAATAGTATGAATGATGCTTTAAGTAAAAGAGGAATTTATGGAAAGAAAAAATAAATTAAATAAATTTATTTCCTTATTTTTGAATTTATTTTTATATTTTTTATTCTTTGTTTTTATTTATTTTTAATAAAATCAATGATAAAGAATTAAATTTTTCTGATTTTTATATGAAGAATGATTTATTCTTAATCAATTAAAAAATCAATAAATCTAAAATTATTCAATTTTATTATTGAAACCCTTAAACTTTTATATTAATGATAAAAAAATTATTATTAACTGCTTCATTTTTAAAGTAAAAATTCTGCATCAATTGTATTTCTATAAAACTTATTCCTGTAAATTTAAAAAAATAAATTTTTTAAAAAATAAAATGTTTGTATTAGTTTTAAATAATTAAAAATTTAAATTAATCAATTTATTACTCTTACATGTATTAAGTAATTTTTTTTTATTATAATAAGGATAAGTAAATTCTTTTAAATAATCTTGAATAATTTTTTTATTATCATCTTTTTTGTGATTTTCTTTAACAATAAGATTCTTAGAAGAAAAATAATTTAAAAAACTATTAATTTGATTCTTACAATTATCATTAAATAAATTAGTAATTGACTTTCCTCTTGAAAGATTTTTAAGTTTTCCTTGATTTAAAGGAGAAAAATATTCATTTGTATAACAATTATTATAATTTGAAATTGGTCTATTTATAAAAGAATTATTAGTTCTTAATTGATTAGTAAAATCAAAAATTTTTTCTTTTAAATTTTTTCCTCCATTATTGATTTGAAATTTATTTGAAACATTATATGGATTAGAATAATTATTCATGTCTCTATTAAAATTATCAAAATTAATTTTAGTTTTAATTTCATTTTCTTTTTTTTTGTGAAAAATCAGATTATTTGAACTAAAATTTTTTCTTAAGCTTTTTTCTTTTCTATTATTCTTTATATTATTATTATTATTATTATCATTTGCAGTTTTTATTCTAAACGCAATATATGAATTATAAATTATATCTTTAATATTTTTTTTCTTTTCAGAATTATTAGGGTAATTATAAGATATTGTTTTAAATTTTGAAGAAGAATAAGAATTTCTTAAATCTTGGAGCTCTGAATTAAATTTCTTTTTTGATTGAGTTTTTATATCTGAAAAATTTGAATTAATTAGATTTTCAAGTTTTGTTTTAAAATTTGAATTCATTTTTTTTACTTTTAAATATTTAAAATAAATATTTAATTTAATAAATAATAATTTGATTTCATATTTTATTTTATAGTAATAATATAAATTTTTCATACAAATTTATTTTTAATATATATAAATTGTAAAAACTTATTTATAATAATTACAATTCAAAATGAAAAAATTAATTCTATTCTTTTACTTTTTAAATCGAGTAATAGGTATTAATTTTATTTTATGTTTACTAATATTTTTACTCACATTTAAATTATTTAAACTTCCTCTCAGAAGTTTTCGGCTAAAAGAGTAATTTAAATTTCCAAAAATTGATTCTTCGCTTAAACTATATTTCATTCCTTTTTCATTTATTATTTTAGGAATATATTTTTGATAAATTACTCTTATATCTTTCATTTTTGTCAAACTTTTAGTTGGAAATTTATTTAAATTTTTATTATTTTCTTGCCTAATAAAAAATAAAAAATAAATCTTACTCTTCAAAAATAATATCAAATTTTTTTGCAGAATTTAATTTTTCTTGATTTTGTTCAAAAAAATGTTCTTTTGAACTTTTTAAAAAATGATTACCATCATTATTTTGTTTTGGTATAATAGAAATATCTAAAGTTTGAAGTTCTTTTTTACTTCTATTACTTCCTAAAAGATTATTTTTAATAACATTTTGAACATTATCATTATAATTATTTCTTAATTTTGGTAAAATTTTATAAGATAAAGAATTATTATTAGCACTTGAATTATTTCTTTTAATTCCTTTATTATTTTTATTATGTAAATTATTCTCATTAAAATAAATTTTATAATTTTCTTCACTTTCATAATTAGCTTCAGGTAATCTTTTATTTAATATTTTTAATTTTTTTGGCATTCTAATAGTATCAAGTACAATTTTTAATTTATTATTATCATCATTTAAAAGATTTTCTTCATTAAAAAAATCATTAGAATTACCTAAAATATTATTATTAATATTACTAATATTATTTATAGAATAATCATTATTAGTATTTATGCTTTCAGTATAATAATTTTTAGTTTGAACAGTTTTGCAAACATTTTTTCCATGAATAATATCTTTAAAAATATCAAATTCTTCAACTTTCATTTTAACTTCATCAAAATTTAAAATATCTTTGGCACTTGGTCTAATATCACTTTTAACAACAAGTAATTTAGAAATTACATTATTTAATTCTTTAGAATATTTAGGAAAAACACTTTTAAATTTTCCAGTCATAATTTTTTTAAATAAACCTTCCATATTATCACTTCTAAAAGGAGTATTTAACATACACATTTCATATAAAACACAACCTAAACTCCAAATATCACTTTTAAAATTATATGGATTATCTTTCCAAACTTCAGGAGAAGCATAATAAGGAGTTCCAGTTTGAGTATAACCTAATCCACGAGAAGTTATTTTTGATACATTTAAATCTCCTAATTTTGCAGAACCATCTCTAAATAAAAATACATTTGCACTTTTTAAATCTCTATGAAGTATATTATATTCATGTAAATTTTTTAATGCTTTTGTTATTTGCAAAAATATTCTCCATATATCATTTTCAGAAAATGATGTTTTTAATTTTTTATATAAATTTATTTTTTGATATAAATCACCTTCATCTGCATATTCCATTATTATACATAATGTTTGATCTGTTTCATCTATAAATGATTCTTTATATGATATTATAAATGGACTTTTTATTGAAGCTAATATTCGAACTTCGTTTAATGAATTCTGTTGTTCTTTTTTTGATAAAGAATGAATTTTTACCTTTTTTAATGCATATAATTCATTGTCTGATAATCGACGAACTGTATATACTGTGCTATACGCTCCTGAACCTATTTTTGCTATTATTTTAAAGTTGTTCATTTTTTTATTTTTTTTTTTTGTTTGTTTTTTTTAAATTAAAATTTTTTTATTTTTTTTAATTTTATAAATTATAAAAATTAGAAAAAGAAAATTGGTTTTATTAATTTATTTAAAGGTAGTTTTATCTAATATTAAGAAATAAAGAACAATAGAATATAACCTTTTATCTTTTATTTAAAATAAAAATTATTATTTATTTTAAAGTATATAATTCAAAGATTAATTGAAATAAACATTTACTCAATAAAAAAATGATTTTTCTTAGGAAAGATTTAGGTAAATTCTGGATAATATTTAAATTTTTTCCTAAAATCTACTTCAATTTTTTTAGATTAATTAATTTTTAATTAGAAACAAAACTGAAACCACGAATGAATAATATAAATTTATATTTAATTTTTTGTTTTTACATTTAATTATTGAATGAATTAATAAATTGTTTATTAAGAAAAATAATATTATAATTCAATAAATTAATAATGGATTCATGTAAAAAGAGAATAAAATCTTTATTAAAGAAAGTAGATTATTTTGGAACATTTTTAACATTTAGAGTAAATGAAGAAATAGAATATAAATCAATAATAGGAGGAACATTTTCAATAATATATGCATTTTTTATAATATTATATGTAACAACAATGAGTTTAGATTTTGTAAAAAGAAAAAATTTAAATTTTATATATTCAAATAAAATAACTCATAATCCATTTATAAATTTAACAGATATAGGATTTAATTTTGCTTTTGGAATTCAATTTTCAAAATCAGCAACATCAGCAATTAAAGAAACAAGAAAATTTTTTGAATATACTGTTAAAATAGTTGAATATTTTTCAAGTGAAAATATAATAGGAAAAGAAAATATAATTTATACTGAAATTGGAACAAGAAGATGTATTGATACAGATTTTCCTGAATTATTAAATAATTTTTATTTAAATGATTTAGGAGATATGATATGTCCAATTATTAATTCATCAACTAATTTTTCTATTGAAGGTTTATATACTGATGATTATTATAAAACTTTATCAATTAAATTATCTTTATCTAATTATTCTATTGAACATTATGATGAATTAGAAGAATATTTAAATGGAACTCCAATTGAATTTGCTCTTTTTTATAAAGATACTGCTATTGATTATGAAAATAGAAAAAATCCTTTACCTTCTTTTTTAAATTATTATTATAAAGGAATGGATATTGAATTTTTCAAAGTAACAGAAATTGGACTTTCAAAATTAGAATTTAGAAATGATGAAAATCTATTATTTGAAAATATTAAATTAACAAATAAAGTAACTCATTCTTCCTCAAGAGATTTATTTAGATATATGTCTTCAAGAGAACTTGAAAATGAATATAGTATTTGTGAATATATAATAAAATGTAGTTCTAAAATTCTTCAATTAAAAAGAGTTTATGAAAAAATTCCTCAATTTGCTGCGAATATTTCTGGAGTTATTAGTTTTATATTTTTTGTTATGATTCTTATTGCTAATATCATTGAATTAAAAATTATTGATCAAAAATTAATTCATAAAATGTTGAAATTTAAAGGAAATAAAAATATTGATGTTAATTATTTTGTTCAAAAATTTAATCATAATTTCCAAAATGATTTTTCTTCTAATTTAATTGGTTTTAATGGGAAACCTATGATGAAATATTATTCTGTAGATTTTATTGAACATAATAATAATTATAAATTTAGTGAAGAAAAACCAAAGAAAAATTCTAAAAATAAAATAAGTAAAAAAAATTCTTTTTTTGAATTAAATAATATTAATTGTGAAAGTGTTCCAAATAAATTATATAATGAAAATAATCAAATAAGTTATGAAAAAGAAGAAATTGAAGAAATTGAAAATATTTCTTCAGAAGAAAGAACATATAATAATTTATCAGATAAAACTTCATCAAAAAATTCTCAAAGAAATTTCACTAAAAAAGAATTTAAAACAAAAACTGTAGATTTGGAAAAAGAAGTTTTTAGAAGTTCTCAAATGAAAAAAGTTAAACAAACTGAAATTAAAACTCAAAGTCCAAATTCAAAAAAAAATCAAGAAGATTTAATAAAATTAAATTTATGCCAAATAATAAGAAATTTCTTTTGTTTCTGGTGTAAAAAATCATGGAAAAGAAAGAATAAATTAATTAAAAGTGCTGAAAAAAAAATAAATTATTATATGGATATTTTAACTTATGTTAAAACAATTCAAGAATTTGAATTATTAAAAGAAATGCTTTTTGATGAAAATTCTTTAAGATTATTTCAATTTATTTCTAAACCTACTATGAAAATTATTAATAATGATTTTATATTTTGTCATCATTTCTTAAAAGAATATATTCCTTTCAGAAATATTGGAAAAAATGAAATTGATGAATTATATAAAAATTATAAAGAAGTTCTTCGACAAGAAAATAAATCTATAGAAAAATTAAAATTATTAAGTTTTATAAAGGGAGAAGTTAATTTTTTAGTAAGTTAAATAATATAATTGTGAATAAAAAACCTTTTTAATGAAGTTAAGTAATAATATCCGTAAAAAATTTTAAAAAAAAATATATATTTTAAAATCTCTAATATACATCTAAAATTTCTATTTTATTTCTTTTAAATCTATAAGTAAAACAGTAATATTCCCTTAAAAATAAAATTTTATATTACTTGAAAAAAAAATAATGAAACAAAAAAAATAAAACCAATTCATTCATCATTATTTAAAATATCTTCAATTTTCTTATTATGAGTTTCTAACATTTCTTTTGGAAAATCTTTAATAATCCATTCATGTTGTAAAGCTTTTAAAGGAGTTAATCTATCTTTTCTATCCCATTTTAAACATTCTTTCACAAATTTAATAAAATCTTTATCAGAATTTTCTAATTTTTTACTAATACTTTTAGTATTAGGTTTTCTAATTTTTCCAAAAGAAGTTTTTTTTTCTAAACATAAACCATTTTTATCAAAAAATAAATTTTTTTTTGGACTATTTTCAATCATATATTTAGGAGGTAATCCAAAATATTCAATTATATAATATAATTGATCATATTCATTTTGACCAGGAAAAATAGGTTTTCCAGTATATAATTCATATAATATACAACCTAAACTCCACATATCAATTTCAATATCATATTCTAATCCTAATATAATTTCTGGTGCTCTATAATATCTACTTTGAATATAACAAAATATTTTTTCTGATGTAAAACAACTTGAACCAAAATCTATTAATTTTAAACCTGTTAATCCTTTTGATATTAATAATATATTTTCTGGTTTTAAATCACAATGAATTATATGAAAATGTTTTAAACATAATAATGAAAATAATATTTGAATTGTAAATTTTTTTATTATTTTTAAATCAAAACCTTCATAATTACTTAATTGGATTTCTTCATATAAATTATTTGCTAATAATTCAAAAACTAAACAATAATGTTGTTTATGAATAAAATGTGTTTTTAATTGAACAAAATTACCAAATTTTTTTGGATCATGTTTTTTAATATATTCTAATAATTTTATTTCTATTTTTGCTTGTTGATTTGTTTTATCTTGTTTTTTTATTATTTTTATACAAACATATTCTTTTAATTTATAATCATAACATTTAACTGAAATTCCAAAAGAACCTTTTCCTAAAATTTTTATTATTTCATATCTATTATTATTTAACTTTTCTCCTTTTTCTATTTTATAATTTCCTTCATTGTCATCAATTTCTTTTAAAACTTCATCTGAAGTTTTATTTAAATTTTGAATTGGAGATACATCTAATTTTTTTTTTCTTGTTATTTTAAATTCATTTGAATTTGTATTTGAATTATTTTTATTTTTAATATTTTCATTACTAATTGATTTTCTTTGATAAATACTTTTGTTTTTAGTTAATTTTGGATTAAATATTGTTTGATTTATTTTTTTATTAATATTATTTATATGATTAATTTTATTATTTGGTTTTATTTTGGTTTCAATTTTTTGAATAAAAGAAGGTTGAATTTCCTTTTTTGGATTATTAATAAAATTGTGTTTATAATTACATGAAGGAGTAATTTTATCTTCTGAATCAATACTTCTTGAAGAAGTACTTTCATTACTTTTATTTGTTTTTTTTTTACTTTTTCTTAAAGTTTCTTTTAAATGAATATTATTCATTAATTTTTTTGTTGGCATTATTTTTGATGTTTCTCTTCCAAATATAGGACTTGTTTCTCTTGATTTTATTAATAAATCTTCACTTTTTTTCCTTGTTTTTTGAATATTTTTATTATTTTTATTTATTATTAATGTATTTAATATCTCTTTTTTAACTCTTTCTTTTTCTATATTATTTTCTATATTTAATTTTGAAACCTTATATTTCTTTTTTTTAGTTAATTTATCATTACTTAAAGATTTAAATTCTGGTCTTTTTGAATAACTTATTGATGATTTCATTTATTTCAAAATTAATTTAAATTGAAAAAAAGTTTTATAAAAACAATTAACACTTCAAAAATAATTTAAAAATATAATGGAAAAAAATTCAGAAATAAAAATTCCAGATGATTTTGTAGACATAAAAGAAATAACAGATTATCAAGAAGAAATATTATATATCTCAATAAATCAAGATCAAACATATATATCAATAGGTACAAAAACGGGTTTTAAATTATATTCAATTTCTCCATGTCAATTAATATATGAATCAAAATGTGGTCCAATTAAAATAGTAGAAATGTTAAATTCAACAAATTTAGTTTTATTAATTGGACAAAATGAAATAGGAGATTTTTCTCCTAGAAAAGGAACAATTTATAAAACAAATGATAATTCTGTTATTTGTTCTTTTTGGCCTTTTCCAAATATAATAACATTAGCAAAATTAAATAAACAAAGAATAATATTATTAGAAAATTCAACAATTCATATTTTTTCAACAATTGATATGAAATCTTTACATTCTTTAGAAATAGGAAATAATGATAATGATAATAATAATATAAATATAAATTATAGTAATAAAATAATTTTAAGTCCTTCAGCAGATAAAAATAATTTTTTAATTTACCCAGCAAGTGAAAATGAAGGAATAATAAAAGTTTATGATTTATTATATTTAACTTATAAAACTACTATTAAAGCACATAATGGACCAATTGAAAAAATGAGTATAAATTCAAATGGTGAATTATTAGTTACTTCTTCAATTAAAGGAACTACAATAAGAGTTTTTTCTCTTCCTAAAGGAGATAAATTATATACTTTTAGAAGAGGTATTTCTAATGCTAAAATTTATTCTATTAATTTTGATATTGAAACTAAAACTAAAATTGTTTTATTAAGTGAAACTGGAACTATTCATATATTTGATTTAAGTAAAAAACAATTTTTTGATAATAATAATATTAATTTTGAAAATAAGAAAATTAATAATTATAGTATTTGTGAAAATAATATCAATGATAATCCTAAAAAAGGAATTTTTGGTTATTTTAGTGATTTTGTTAAAAAAAGTAATTTTATTTATAAAGATTATGAAGATATAATTAATTATGAAAGACCTATTATTAGTGGAAATTTCCCTGAAATTAAAATTAAGAATATTATTTGTTTTAATGGAAATAATTCTAATGAAATTATTACTGTGGGTGAAAATGGCATTTATCATTTATTTAATGTTGATTATAAAAAAAATAAGATTACTAAAATCTTAAAAGAAATTTTAGATGATCTTAAGTTAATAGTTTAAACGATTATATTATTAAATAATATTTTTATATATTATAAGTATATTTATTTGTTAATTTAAAAATTTATTAAATAAAAAAAAAATTTAAAATTAAGTTCCTATTTTTTATTTTTATCTTCTTTTCTTTGAGGAATTATTTCATTTTCAAAATTTTCAATATGATTTTCGATATTATCAAAATTATTAATTGGTCCTTTTTCATTATTATTTAAATTATCTGGATTTAAATTTTCTTCAAAAACATTTTTAACATTAAATTTTTCTTGATAATATTTCATAGTATCTTTTAAATTTTCTGCATTTTCTAAATTTTCTTTTTCTTCAATTCTTTTCTGTTCTTCTTCATCAATATTATTTTCATTTTCATCAATAAAACCTTGATCATTAATATTATGATTATCAATCATATCATTATTATTGATAAAATTATTCAAATTATTATTTTCATTTTTTTCAATATTAATATTTTTTATCTTTTTTTTTTCTTTATATAAATCAGAAACTTGACTTTCTAATTTTTCTAATCTTTCATTCATATCATTCATATTATTTCCAACAATTTCCATTTTATTTAACAATTTATCTAAATAACTTTTCAAATTATCTCCTCCAAAATTTTCATCAGTAAAATTACTATTATTATAAAATTTATTACTAGAACTGGCCATAGCATTATTAGTTAAATTTTCACTAATATTATTATTATTACTAACAAAATTAACATTACTTTTATATTCTTCAACAGTATCAAAATTTCCTTTTTTACTTCTATTAAATTTACTATTAAAATAATCATTATTATTATAGTCAACAATATCACTTTTCCAAATCATAAGAAGACCATCAGTTCCTCCACTTAAAAAATAATGTCCACAAGGAGAAAAATTAACAGAACAAATTGGTCCTTCATGTCCTAATATAGTATATAACATTTTTCCATTAATTAAATCAAATACTTTAATTGTTGAATCCATACTTGAACTTATAATATATTTTCCTGAATTATGAAAAGAAATTGATGTTATACTTGCAGTATGAGAACTATATATTTGAATTATATTATTACTTCTTATATCATATAATTTAATTTGTTTATCATATGAACCTGAAATTAAATAATTTCCTTCAGGAGAAAAATTTATTGTATTTACATTTGATAAATTATCATTATATGTTATTGTATTTATTTTCTTTGATAAATCCCATAATTTTATTGTTTTATCTTTACTACATGATGCTATTATATTTTGAAAAGGGGAAAATTTAACTTTATTTATTATATTAGAATGACCATATAAAGTTCCTTTAAATTTTTTTTCTTCTAAAGAAAATATTTTCATATTTTTATCATTTGAACCAGTTAAAATTAAAGTAGAATCAGGAGAAAAATCAACTGAATTAACAGAAGAATCATGACATTTTAATAATTGAGAAGTTCCATTACTAAAAAGATATATTTTAAATTAATTAAAAATTTTTTACATTTTATTTTTCCATATTCTAACTGTATTATCACTTGAAGCAGAAGCAATTAAATTACCTATATTATTTAAAGATATTTCATTTATTGCAGATTTATGTCCTTTAAATTTATAAGGACGAGTATTTGGAAGAAAATTAAATACTAATACATTTCCATCTTGACTTCCTGTTATTGCTTGTTTCCTATTAATTTAAATATTATTTATTTTTTTACATATTTGGATTAAATAAACATGAATTTATTGTATCTGTATTTCCTTTAAATATTCTATGTAATTTGGGCTCTAAAAATGTTGTTTGAGATTTTGTTTCTAATTTCATTGTTGAAGATTTTTTTGTTGAATGCATTTTTTTAATTTTTTTTAATTGAATTTTTAAATAATTAAATATATGTTTTTTAAAAAAAAAAAGTTTTAACAATTAAAAAAAATAAGTGTTTATTTAAAATTAACTTGCTTTTTAAATTTTGTTTTTCTTTTCTTTTTTAATTATATTTTGGCATTGGTTGACTTGTATTTGTATTTTTAGGATAATTATCATTTGAACTATAAAAATAAGAATCAGTATATTTATGTTCTAAATTTAAATTATTAGGATCATAATCATATCTTAAATCTTTAGATCTTTTAAAATTATCAATATAAGAACTATCATTAATTATTTGTGAATTTAAATTATTTAAATTTGATCTTACGAAATTAGTAGAATTACTTTTTAATAAATTTTGAGTAGAAAAATTATTATTATCGTCATTAATAATTTTATTTGTATTCATATTACTTATAAAATGTTGAGATTCTCCTAATCCACTTTGAGTTGGATTATAACTATAATTATAAGCATATTGAGCTGGCTCATTTATTTTTGAATCATAATTAGAATTATAATTTGTACTTATTGGTAAATTATTATTATTTGAATTTAAATTTTTATTCATGTTATTGTTTGAAAATAATTTTTTTGTTTCTTCATAATTACCAAAATTATTACTATTTAGATTATTATTTGTAGAATTATTAATATTAGTTATAATATTATTATCATTTTTAAATTGATTTGATTCATTATTAAATGTATCATAATTACCAGAATTATCAAAATTATTATTATTTGAAGAATTATAATTATTATTATTTGAAGTATTAATATTATTGATGTTTGAAGTATTAAAATTATTATTATTTGAAATAAAATTACTATTTGGAACATTATCAAAATCCATATTTTTTCTTCTCATAAAATTCTCTGAATTTAATTTAATATTATCCATTTTTTGTAAAATTTTTCCATTTTCTTTTTTCAAACTAATAATTTGTTCATCTTGAGAATCAATTTTACTTTTCATATCTTTCATATGTTTTTTAACAAGAGAAAAAAAATTAATTATTTTATCTTCACTAAAATTTAAAGCAGAAACTTTTTCAATAGGATTATTATCCAATCCAATTTCATGAAAAAAATTAATCATACTATTAATTTCATTAGCATAAACATTTCTAGCAGAAGTTAATTTAGATTCAATATTTAAATAATCATCATTTTTATCAATAGAAAGCATTTGAATTTTATATTTTAAATTATTATTTTCTTCTCTTAATTTTCTTGATTCATCAATTTCTTTTGAAGTTTTTCTTAATTTTTCTAATATATTACTTAAATTTTTGGTATAATTTTTAATTACTTCAGGAAAATTATCTGTTTCTTGTCTCATTTTCATTCTTTCTATTTCAAATTCATTTAATGAAACTGTTTTTGCAAATTCATCACATTGTGCTAATATATTATTTTGTTGATTTAATAAATCATTTGATGTTGTTATTAATCTTTGTAAAGAATCTTTTGTTTTTTTCTCATTTATTATATTTGCTGAATAATCTTGAAAATTATTATTTCTATTATTATTATTTATATTATTGTTATTGTTATTATTATTATAGTTTGAAAAATTTGATTTGGAAGAATTTGGATTTATATTATTACTATTATTATTTAAATTATTATTTGAATTATAATTTGAATTTTCTTCATTTGGAATTCTACTATTTAAATCAGAATAATTATTCATTGTATAAGGAGAAGTTACTAAATCAGATTTTTCTTCTTCATTATTTTTTAAACTTTTTTTACTTTTCTTTTTTTTTTTCTTAGTTTTTTCTTTAAAAACATCTTTAACTCCTCCAAAAAGTTCTTTTCCTTTTTCTTTTTCTAAAATATTTTTCCTTCCAAAAGATTTAGGTCTTTTCTTACTTCCAGTATCAATTTTACTATGAACATTAGCAAAATCAGGATCTCCAGAATTTTTCATTTTATAAAAAAATTAAAAAAATTAACTTAAGAAAACTAAAATTAAAAAACTAAAAAAAAACTTAAAAAAAAAATAAATTTATTTAAAAATGGCAAAAGGATTAGCAATGGGATTAAATAAAGGACATATTGTAAATAAAATAGAAATTCCTTCAAATCAAAAAATAAAAAGAGAAAGAAAAAGATTAAGTGTTATAAGAAAAATTATTCATGAAATTTCTGGTCATGCTCCTTATGAAAGAAAAATTATGGAAATGTTAAAACAATCTAAACAATCTGCTCAAAAAAAAGCTTATCAATTAGCTAAAAAAAGCTTAGGAACTCATAGAAGAGCTTTAAGAAAAAGAAACGAATTACAAGATGCTGTTGCTCATCATGAACATTAAATTTTATTTGGAGTTTAATTTCTTTTCTTTTAAATATTTTTGGATATATTTTTTTTTAATTTAATTTTTTTTTAATTAATAAATAATTTTGTTTAAAACAAATAATTGTTGTTTTATAAAATTTATATTCTAATTTATATAAGAGTTTAAGTTATAATATTATAATAAATTATAATTCAAAGTATTAAATAAATATTTTATAAAAAAATTTTTATTTTTTGAAAATAGAACTTAAACTTTTATTGCTCTTGAATATTTGAATGATAAAACTTATAGTTTGACTAGAAGATATGTAATTAAGTTATTTATATAAAACTTTAAATTGAGGTATTTATAATTATTACTCAAACAAATATTTAGCTTAATAATTTTATATTATTATAATATAATATAAAATAAATGATAATTAGATTAAATTTGAAGCATTCAATCTTTAATTATAAAATAATAAAATAAAAAATATTTATTTATAAAGATATAAATGGAAGGAAAAAAATATAGTCAAAAGTGTATAAATCATCCTGAAAATAATTCTCATTTTTATTGTTTTGATGATAAGAAATTTTTATGTGATAGATGTTTTAAAGAACATAAACATCATAATATAGAAGTTAAATCAGAAATAGAAAAAACAATAGAAAATTATCAGATTTGTAACTCGAAAAAAAATATTGTTGAACATTTACAAAAATTAAAAGAATTATTTTTATCAATTAAAAATGAAATGGATGATAAAATACAATTAATTAATTCAACAAGTTTATTATTCCAAAATTCAAGTCCAACTCCAGCAGGAATTGAAATTTCTTCTTTAACTTTTGAAGAATATGAAAAAATTTCTCAATATTCAAAAATATTAAATTCAATTGAAGATATTGTTCAAAAAATAAAAAATTTTTCAAACTTCAATTTAAAAAAAGAATATACTGATTTTAAAATAATAAATAAAGATGTTATTGTTCTTCAACATTCTGATGTAAATTGTGAAGAAATGGGATTAAATGTTATGTTAAGTAAACAATATGGTTCTTATACTTTATTTGAAGGTTCAAATAATCATTTTGCTATTTTTAATTTGACTAAACCTTATTTTTTAAGTGAAATTTTAATAAGTGTTAAACAAAATTTTGGATGTGTTTTAAAAAATTTTACAGTAAGTATAAAAAATAAGAAGGATGAATGGGAATTGGTTGAAAAGTTTATTTGCAAAGATAATTTAAGTGAACAAGAAATGCAACAATTTAAAATTGAAAGAGAAACTCAATTTGTAAGAATGGATTATTTAGATGCTTGGTCAAGTCATGGAGGAAATTATATTTTAATTAAAAGATTAGCATTTAAAGTTGCTGAAATATAATTTAAAAGATATTTAATTTAAATATTTCAAATTGTTTAAAATTAAACAATTTGAATAAAAATAAAAAATTAATAAAAAAAATTTAAATAGGTTTAATATTTAAGATATTTTTTAAATAATTTTTTGTTCTTTAATCAATTTGGAATGAGAATAGTTTTCAAAATTTTTTAAATATTATTATTCATATAATTTCAAATAAAATTTTGAATAATAAAATAAATAATTCTTTATGAATATTGTATTTATCTTTTTTAAATAATATTCATGATTTTCATAATGTATGTCTCTTCCTTAATTATGTTATCTTTATTTTTTTATTATTTATTACATTCATTGCATTAGTATATCATTTAAACATTTATATTATACATCTATTGAAAAAATTTTTCTGTTGAAAATAAATATTATTTAAATAATACTTTAAAGATAAATTACACCAATTTTTTATATTTTTTATTTATATGAATTTTAAATATTTCATCATCTTTTATTAGTATTTTTATCTTATCTGAAAATTATTTTTCTGAAAATTTAAATAAATAAATAAATTTTTTATATTTTCATTTTGATGGAAAAAAATTTTCAATTTGAAAATTTTGGAAATAACTATTTGTTAAATAATTTAGATAATGTTTTGAAATATCAAAATAATTTTTTGAAACAAAAACATTTATCAAATGGGAATAATATAAATAATACCTTTGAACAATTATCAATGGAAAAACAATATAATGACATTTTATCAAAAGAAACAAAAATAAATAAAAATAACAATCAAGTATTAAATTTAAATGAAAATAAATCTTTAGGAAATTTAAATTTTAATTATGTTATGAATAATTTATATTATAATAGAAATTTAATTTATCAAAATCCTATTTTATATAAATTAAATGAACAATTAAAATTAGAAAATGCTCAAAATGAAAAAAAAAATATAATAAAAGAAGAAGAAAAATCTGATTTAATTACAAATGAATCTTTTAATGAAATAATAAATAAAATGGAAAGTATAGATGACCCAAGATTTCAACAAAGTCAATTTCTTAGATTTATAAAAGATATAAAAGAGAAAAATATTATTATAAATGAAGAAGAAAATACAATTATACCAAATTATGAAATTCAAAATCAAAAAATGGAAAAAATTTGGAATAATATTTCAAATAAAATAGATAATATTTCAATAAATAATAACAATATGATGAATATAAATCAAATGAAAGAAAAAAATAACTTTATCTTGAATAATAATATTAAAAAGGAAAATAAATTTCTGGAACTTGAAAATAAAATTAAAGAAAATCCAAGTGATTCAGAATCATTATATAAATTAGCAAAATTATATATGGATTATAATGATGATAATTTGGCCATTAAATATGCTTTAGAATCATTAAATTATGATTCATTTAATTTAAATTCACTTTTTCTTTTAAGTATGTGTTATATAAATGAAGGAAATGAAATGAAAGGAATTTATTATTTAATTCAATATTTAAAAAATCATAGAAAAATATATTCTGAATTTAAAAAATATTATAAAAGCAATATTTATTTATCTGATGGAATGATTAATAAATATATTAATGAAGATTTAAATTATGAAAATAAAACTGAATTTATTACAAATGAAAATAATAAACAAAATATAATTTCAGAATTAAAAAAAACTTTAGAGAAAATATCAAAAAAATATATTAATGAAAGTGATATTTTTTTATCTTTAGGTTTAATTAATATAATTTCAGAAGATTATAATTTAGCAAAAGAAAATTTTATAAAAGCTATTAAATTAGATGAAAATGATTATTCTTTATATAATAGAATAGGAGTTGTTTGTCAAAATGAAAATAAAATAAATGAAGCAATCTATTATTATAATAAAGCTTTAGAGTTAAATAACAATTATCCAAGATGTTTGGTAAATTTAGGAATAGCATATTTTACTTTAGATGATTATAATTCAAGTTTAAAATATTTTATTTCTGCTTTAAAATTAAACAATAATCTTCCTGAAGTATGGAATTATTTAAGTAGCATTTTTATTTCAATGGAAAAAGAGGATTTATTAAATAAAGTTTACCAAAGAGATATAAATTATCTTTCTCAAATTATGATATAATCAAATTTATCTATTTAAATACCTTATTTTGTATAAATAGAAAAAATATAATAATATAAATTATTAAAATTAAATTTTACTACAATTAACTTATTTACAACTTTTAATTATATTAAATATTAATAATTAAAAGATTTATTTCTTTTAAAATGAGTACTTGTTTTATTCATTAATTTTTGAGTATCAGTATATAAATGAATTTTAGAATTTTTTTTTTTAGGTTTTATTTCAGAAAAAATTTTATTATATAAAATTAAACCTGGAACTGGAGGATTATTCTTATTTACTTTATTAATATTATTCATTAAATATCTTTTAGGTATATTAGTTTTTCTTTCAATTGGTTTTATTGATATATTTGAGTTATTTATTAATTGATATAAATTTTGATAAAATAAATATTTTTCCTCATTTCCTTCTGAAATATTTTTAAAAAATTGTTCTCTTAATTTTGAATTATTTTTTAAAGCTGGATTTAATTCTATTAAATCATTTTTTACTCCTTCATATTGAAATTCAATTTCTGAAATTTCTGATTTAAAATCATTATAATTGAAAAATGATTTTTCTTTTTTTTGACTATTACTTCTTAAAGGTAAAAAATTAAATAAAATATTCCTATTTGAGATAGTAAAACTATTTTTATTCGTGTTATTATTTTGTTTTAAATTAAAAGAAGTTTGAGTTTTGTTTAAATTATCATTAAAATTACTTTGTGTTTGATTGAAATTATTTTCTGTTTTATTAAATTTAATTTCTTGAATATTATTATTTATGTTATTATTATTATTTAAATTAATATTGATATTTTCATTACTATTATTTTTACTTTTTTCTTTTCCTTTTATTGTAAATGAAGTACTTTTAAATTGCAAAGATGAAAATGTTTTATTAAAAGAACTACTTGTATTATTTATAGTTTTAAAAAAATTTTGACTTGTTTTTATTGATTTATTGAAGTTTTGATTTTCTTTCTCAATTTCATTTTTTTTAACTATTTTTTCAAGTGTAAAATTAACTTCTTTCATTATTAATATTTTTATATTTTTTTTATTAGAATATTCAGAAGGGAAATGTAAATCAATGACTCTATCAGTCCAAATGAAAGTCATTTTATCAATCATTATAATAGAAAAAATATTAATATGTTCAATATAAAAATTCTTCTTTTTTTTCATTTCATTTTTTTTTTTTAAACTATTCTTATATATAATATTTTCAATATCTTCATTTTTTTCAATTTCTTTTGAATATTCATCAAGTGTATATCCAATAACGCGATTAAGACTATTATTCGTTAGCAATAAATTATTCGACATTAATATAATTCGATTTATTAATTAAAAAATTAAATGATTTTTTAAAAATAAAATTTAAAATTTTTAACCAATTCAAACATTTCAATTCGAGAACTGTTAATATTAATTTTTTAATTTCTTTTTTATTTAATTATTTCTATAATTTAATATTAATATTCCATTAACATTTTGATAATTTTTTCCTTTGAAAATAA
The DNA here is from genome assembly GCA_023805745.1 of Isotricha sp. YL-2021b. Lineage (NCBI taxonomy): Eukaryota > Ciliophora > Litostomatea > Vestibuliferida > Isotrichidae > Isotricha > Isotricha sp. YL-2021b. The sequence continues at coordinate 8,084 of JAJJKW010001602.1, read as the reverse complement.
CAATAATACTTTTCTTTTAAAATTTTAATTAACTTTTTTTTCTAATTTTTTATCAATTTTTCATTATTTAAAAATAAATAAATAAAAAACAAATATTTTTTCTTTCCAAAGAAAATAATCATTTAAAAAAAATAAAAAACCAAAAATGACGGAAAAAAAACCAGGAGAAGAATTTCCTCCAGGAGTAGAAGTTTTAGCAGAAATGGAGAAAGTTAACGATCCAATAGAGAATCCATTTAAAAAAGTAAAAATTCAAAAAAAAACTAAAAAAAAAATTATATATATATATATATAATAAAATAATTTAATAGGGAAAAGTAGTAAAAGTGATTTATCCAAATGAAAAAGCAAAAAATAAAGAAATATATGTAGAAATTATATTTGATGGTCAAGAAAAATCCGAAAAAATAAAAATAGGAAATGTATCAAGAATATGTCAAAATGAAAAAATATATGTAGAAGATATGGCAGAAGTATCTCCAATAAATACAAATGATTTATTAATAAATATTCAAAATAGATATAATAAAGATGAAATATTTACAAATGTAGGAGAGACTTTAATTATAGTAAATCCATATCAAATTATTCCAGGATTATATACTCAAGAAAAAATGGATGAAATTATAAATTTATGTAATGAAAATTCTATAGATAAATTTGTAAGAGGACATCCTCATTGTTTTGATACTACAATGCATACAATTTATGATTTAATTCATATAGGAAAAAATCAAGCTTTAGTTATTTCAGGTGAAAGTGGTGCTGGAAAAACTGAATGTGCTAAATTATGTATGAAATTTATTGCTTATTATTTTGGTAATAAAAATGAAAAAAAAGAAATTAGTTTAGAAGATAAAATTTTAGCTTGTAATCCTGTTTTAGAAGCTTTTGGTAATGCAAAAACTGTTAGAAATGATAATTCAAGTAGATTTGGAAAATATATAAAAATATTTGTTAATATTAATAATAAACAAATTGTTGGAGCTTTTATGGAAACTTATTTATTAGAAAAAAGTAGAGTTTGTTCTTTAGCTCCTGGAGAAAGAAATTATCATGTATTTTATCAAGTTGTTCTAGGAATTAATTTATTATTAAAAGAAAAATTTAATTATGATAAAGTTTTTAAAACAATTGAAGATATGGGATTAAAATTACAAGATAATACTAAAAAATATATTAAAGATAATTTAAATGAAAAAAATATTAAAAATTATATGAATTTAACTGAAATTAAAGAAGTTAAATTACAAGATTTTACTTATTTAAAAAGTGATGTTTATGCTATTGATAGAATAAATGATGTTTTTAATTTTTATGAAATGATTGAAGGAATGGTTAATACAAATTTTAAAGATGAAGAAATAAATTTAGTTATTCAATTAACAATGGGAATATTATTTTGTGGAAATATAGATTTTATAGAAGAACCTTCAAAAGATAAATGTCAAGTAAGTGAAAAAGGAAAAAAAATACAAGAAAAAGTATGTCAAATGTTAAATATTGATATGAAAATATTTGCAGATTGTTTTTTATATAATGTAAGAATAATAAAAGGAGAAACAATAAATACTCCTTTAAAATTAAATGATTGTATTTCATTTAGAGATACATTTTCAAAAGAAATGTACAATAGATTATTTTCATATTTAGTAAAAAAAATGAATACAACATTATTTGATGAATCAGTAAGAGAATCAATAGAAAATGATCCTGATGTTAAACATATAGGTTTATTAGATATTTTTGGATTTGAATGTTTTAAAGAAAATTCATTTGAACAATTTTGTATAAATTATGCTAATGAAAAATTACAAAATTTATATGTTGAAGATATATTTAAAGAAATAGAAAATATGTTTATTAGAGAAGGTTTACAAGATCATTTTAAAAAAATAGAATTTAGAGATAATATGCCTATTTTAGATGCAATGGGAAAACATCCAACTGGTATTTTTTATCAATTAGATAATGAATGTAATTTTGGTCAAAAAGATATGAATTTATTATCAAAAATATTTTCAACTTTAAAAGATAATCCTTCAGTTAAATCTTCATTAAAACATAAAGAAAAATTTTTTATAATTCACACAGCAAAAGAAGTTGAATATAATATAATAAATTTTTGTACTAAAAATTTAGATGAATTTAAAATAAGAATGAAAGATTCAATAAATTCAATAAAAGATGAATTAATTAAAGATGTTATTGGTGAAGAAGATGAAAATACAAAAGGAAAAAAAGAAAAATATTTAGGAGGAAAATTTAGAAGTGATATGGATAATTTAGCACATGCATTAAGACAATGTGTAAGACATTATATAAGATGTTTAAAACCAAATGAACTAAAAAAAAAGAATTATTTTGTTCCTTTTTTTTCTCTTCAACAAATTAAATATATGGGAGTTTTAGATACAATAAAAATAAGACAAGAAGGATTTCCAGTTATAAAAACTAAATTAGAATATTATTTAAGATATGAAGATGCATGTGATTTTCAAGGTAAATTATTTTATAAAGATGTTAAAGAAGATAATCCTCAAATTACTGATTGGTGTAAAAATATGACAAATATGTTAATTCCAAATTATTCTGAAGATCTTATTTTATTTGGTAAAACTGTTATTTTAATGAAACAAAAATTTTGTGATGATATGGATAATTCAAGAAGGAAAGCTTTGGAAATTAAACAAAAACAAGTTACTAAAATTACTAATTATTATAGAGGAATTCAACCTAGAAAAGTTTTTAGAGATTTTTATAATGCTATTTCTACTTTGGAACAAAATTATAAATTGTTTGCTTATATAAATAAAATGAATAAAATTAGAGAAGTTACTAAAATATTACAAACGAAAAGTCGAATTTTAACTGTTCAAAATAATAGTAAATTATTTATGGAAAAAATTCAAAGATTAAAAAGATTTTTTTTGGTTTCTAATATAAAAATTCAATCAAAGAAAAATTATATAAAAATATTACAAACTAAATATATTATTACAAATTATGTTAGTTCATTTAAACATCAAAAATATTTAAAATATAGAAAATTAGTGAAAAATATTATCGAAAAAAGAGTAGAAAAATATATAGAATCAACTTTAGTTCCAACAGTAACTTTTCTTCAAAAATATTTTAGATCATATATTACAAAAGTTCATATGGGAGAAATGTATGAAAATATAAAAAAAAGAAGAGGAATATTAAAAGAAGAAATTCAATGTAAAAAAATACAAAAACATTTTAAAAAACATTATTTTATGAATGTAATATTATTAAAACAAAAAGCAGTAGATAAATTTATAGGATTATTTAAAATAAAAAAATTTAGAACATGGTATTTAAATATAAGAGAAAAAGTAAGAACAATACAAGGAGCATATAAAAAAAGATATTTAATGAAACATATAATAGAAACAAGATTAAGAGAATTTACAGAAGAACAAGAAAATAAATTTGAAGAAGCAAATTATATTTCATCAACAAATTTATTTCCAGAAAATCAAATAGAAAATAATTTAAATGAATCTCAATCAACATTAAAAACAGAAAATCAAAAATTTTATGATAAAAAATTAAAAAATTTAAATCCATCAATTTTAGCTCAAGTATCATATTTAAATCATTCTCCATATGAAGCTCCAAAATTAAATTTTTTTGCACATATATTAGATTTAGATTCAATAATAAATTTAGATGATATATATGAAAATCCATGGTCAGAAACTTATCAAGAAATAATAAAACATAATATTAATCAAAATACTCCAATTCAATTAATTGAAGTTGGAGAATTTTATACTACTTTAGTAAATTCAAATGGAAAAACTTTTACTTGGGGTTGGAATGGAAATGGACAATGTTCTTTTAATATTAATAAAGATTCTAATTATTTATTTGAAGATTTTGAACCTGTTAAAGAAAAAAAAAATATAGTTTATAAAGATATTGATTCTACTATTGGAAGTGAATTAGATGAAAATTTTGATTTTGATTCAGAAATTGAAAATATTAAAGAAGAAAAAGAAATTTTCGGAAGTGATGAAGATGATGAAACTTTTACTTTGGATAAATTTAAAGATTTTTATTATATTAATTCACCTATGATTATTGATAATTATATTATTAGAAAAATAAAATGTGGAGATGATACTACAATGATATTAACAAAAGATAATAAATTATATGTTTTTGGAGGAAATTATGATTATCAATTAGGATTATTAAAAAAAAGAAATATATATACTCCAACATTAATAAATAATATAATAAAAGAAAATCCATCAAATATAAATTTAAAATCAAATATAATTGATATGTGTTCTTCAGGTAAAAATAATATATTATTAACAGAAAGTGGAGTAATAATATTATTATCATCAAATATATTAAATGGTGAAAATTTATTAAGTAAAACACCATATGAAATATCAATTCCAGATATAAAATTTTCAAATATAGAATGTGGAAAAGATTTTTGTTTATTATTATCAACAAATGGTTTATTATATTCTTTTGGAAATAATAAATATGGTCAATTAGGACATGGTGATTTTATAGATAGAAATTATCCAACTTTAATAAAATATTTTATAGATAATAAAATAAAAGTACAACAAATTTCAGCAGGATACAAACATTCAGCTTGTAAAGGGAATAATAAAGCTTATTCTTGGGGTTGTAATACAAATTGTCAATTAGGAACAAATAATTTAAAAAATATGAATATTCCATTTTTTAATGATATTAAATATTCTAAAATGAAAAATAATATATTACAAGTTAGTTGTGGTTTTAGATCTACTGTTTTTTTAACTGAAACTAGACAAATTTTTTGGTGTGGAACTAATGGAGATATTCAACAACAAGATTATCCTATTGAATTTTTTTATCAAAATAAAATTCCTGAATTATTTTCTTTTGATAATCATCAAATTGTTAAAATTAATCATACTTATAGTAGAAGTATGAGTATTTTATATGCTACTGTTGCTGAAACTGGAAATTTAAAATTAAAGTTAAATAATCCTAATAAATTAAATATGATGTTATATAATTTAACTATTAATTGGAGTATGAAAGATATTTTTCCTCCTGTTATTGAAAGTTTAGAAAATTATATTGCTGAAAAACATATTAATAAAGTTAGGAAAGGAAATAAAGGAAGAAAAAAATAATAAGGGTTTTTTTATTGTTTTTTTTTTGATGTTTTGATTTATATGTTTTTTATTTTTTTTGAATATTTATTTATTATTATTATTTTAAATAATTAAATTTAAATAAATTATTATAAAATATTTTGAAAAAATGTCTTTACTTTATAAGAAAAGAATAAAAAATATTATTTCATTGCTTTAATTCCTCAAGTTTCTTATTATTTCTCCTATTAATATTTAATAATTATTGAAAACATTTATTGCCTTTTAGATTAATATTTTTAATATTTCAGGTGTCCATTACTTTTAAAATAATTTTCTCATTGTAATATTATTTAATTTAGTTATTTTCGATAAAAAAATTGAAAACAAGATAAATTATATTTGAAATTGTTATAAACTTATAATTATTTCAAATATTTAAAAAACAAATTGAGTTTCCAAAATAAATATATTATTTTAAGTTTTAATGATGTATCTGTAATTGATATTCATTAATTTCTTTTTTATTTTTTCTTTTATTTCAAAATCCAAAGTTTTAAAAGGAAAAGATAACTTCTCAAATTATTTTTTATTAAATAAGAGAATTATAATAAAAAGAATTTAAAATATGGAAAATCCAAATATTAAATCTTATATATTTGAGCAATTTTTAAATGGTCAAAAACCAATAAAAATGAGAGCAATGAAAAGATATGAAAAAAAAGTGAGTGCCACTTGTAAAATAATAACTGGAAATAACTCATTTGGAACAGGATTTTTTTGTGAATTAAAAATAAATAATAAATTAATGAAAATGTTATTTACTAATAATCATGTATTAAATAATTTTGATTCAATAATTAATATTGAACATAATAAAAAAATAAAAGAGATTAATCTTAAAAATAGATTTTATTGTACAAATGAAGAATTAGATTATACATGTATTGAAATATTAGAAAAAGATATTTTTAATAATTATTTTAAAGTTGAAAAAAATATAAATTGTAATAATCCAGAAGAAGAATATAAATATGATGAATTTGTAGTAATTCAATATCCAGGAGGAGATGATGTTTCATTTGCTGAAGGTTATTTAAATGAAATTAAAAATTATAAAATATTACATTCAATTAGTACTGAAAGTGGTTCTTCAGGTTCTCCTATTTGTTTAGATACAAGAAATTTAAAAATTATAGGAATTCATTGTGGTAAATTTAAAAATCTTAATAGAGGTATTTATATGAAACAAGTAATTGAAGATATTGAAAAACAAATATTAAATTATAATAATAATAATAATAATAAAAAAGAAGAAATTATAGAAAAGTGGATTTGTCCTACTTGTTCTTGTAAAACAAATTTAATAAATAATCCAATTTGCTCAATTTGTGGAAATAAAAATGATAATATTTTAAATCAAAATAAGAAAGATAATAATACTTTATATGATAATAATACATTATTTAATGAATCACCTTCATTAAATATTAATCAAAGAAATAATAATTTTCAATTTAATAATATCGAAGGAATTAATTATAATCTTTTTCCATTTAATAATATCCAAGGAATTAAATCTAATCTTTTTCCATTTAATAATAATCAGCAGAATATAATTCCTCAGAATGACCAAAAAAAAGAATTTCCAATTATTGGAAAATATGAATATAATAATAAGGAATATGATTTATATTTGAGAGAAGATTTAAGAGCAAACAGATGGTGCTGGTAAATCTTTATTTAATCAAAAGCTTGTAACAATTTATTAAATAACAAATATAGTAAGTAAAATAATAATAAAAATAGATGTGGGTAATAAAAAAAATAATAATATTATGATACAGTTTGTAAAAAAATAATTTTTAAAAAAAAAAGTCGGTAAAAAGAAAAATAAAAAAAATATTATAGTTCGTAAAAAAAAAATGATAAAATATATTATAGTCCGTAAATAAATTAATCATAAATTATAGTTAGTAAATAATAAAATTAAATTAAATAGTAAGTAAGAAATAAATTTTGTAATTGATAGTCGGTATTAAATAAAAAAATAAAATAATCACAGAGGGTATAGAATAAAATAAAAAAATAGTGTGTAAGAATAAAAGATTGTGATTAAGTCCGTAAAAGATAAAATAATACTAAAGTTAGTAAATAATAAAATAATCAAAATCTAATTTAGTGTGTAATAAAAATGAATAATTGCAGTTGGTAACTATTATTCTCAAATTATTTAAGCAAGTAGTTTAATTTATAATTTTTTAGTAAGTAAAATTTAGTTTAAATTCAGATGGTTTTTAATAATGTTTATCTATATTATAGCAAGTATGAATTTTATTAACTATTTTAAGATATGAATTTTTCACTACTTTGATTTGAAATTGAAGAAGATTAGGAAGTTTTAATCCTAATTTACAAAAAATCCAAATTATTTTACTTTAACTTTTTACAATTATTAAATAATTTTTTATAGTATAAATTAAAAATCAAAAAAAATAAAAAATATGAAAATTCAGATTTCAAAATTTAAAATTATGAAATAACTTTAGAAATATACAAATAAAATTTTTTGAATATATGTTTAATTGTCATATTAGAAGAAATTCACTATTTAAACCTGTCTAACTTTTTTGTAAATAATAAAAAAATTTTTATTAATTAAATAGATAATATAAAATTATTAAAAATTGGGGACTATGCATTAAAAATTCTTTTTTTTAAAATTTTGTGACAAGTTTATTTTGAAATTATATATTTATTAAATATTTCTAATTTATATTTAAAAATAATAAAAAATAAAATGAAAAAAATCAATTAGTTCAAAGGTTTTAAATATAGAATTATAAAAAGAAATAAAGGATTATAAATGAATTATTCAAAATTGGATTAATGAATAAATGATTTATCTTAGATTTTTATTGAATTACAAATATATTTATAAATAAA
>JAJJKW010000297.1:0-57341 GCA_023805745.1 Isotricha sp. YL-2021b | reverse complement strand
TATGTGTAATGGAGAAATGGATGCTAATCTATTAGAAAAAATTGATGATCCTGTTAATTGGTTAAAAGGAAGAAAAGATACTCTTGTTAATAAAAAAAATCAATTTTTTTTTGTTTTGATGAATTGTTTATTATTATTAATATATTATTGGAATAATTCATTTTATTATATTTTTAATCTTATTTATTTCAATATTATTTAATATAGAAAGAATTTGTTTAATTATTATTTAATTGTTTATTTATCAAAAAATTATATAAAATAATTAATTTAAAAAGCTAACCAACAAAAAACTAAATAATCTCTTAAAAAAAGAAAAACTATGATATTTATTTTTTTATATTTTATTTTCAATGATGGAATCTAAAACTTCTTAATTTTTTTATATTTATATTTTTATATATTAAGAAAACCATCTATATAATTATTTAATTAACTAAATAATAAAAGTTTTCAAATAATTTATTTCTTAATTTAACCTGTCTAATAATAAAAAGCCTGTTATAAAACTTTTATTTATTATTTTCATTTTTTCCAACATTAACAACAACATAACTATTTTCAATTTCTTCCATAGTAATTTGAGAAGTTAAATTTACATATTCATCTTCAACTTTTTTAGCAATTTCTTCATCAAAATCAATATTTTTTAAAGCAAATTCAATTTTTTCTGAAAGCTTCTTAATATTTTCTTTTAATTTTTCATTACTTTTTCCTAATTTTTCATCTAAATCATTTTGAATTTCCAATTCAATTAATTGATATAAATAATTTTCAATTTTGAATAAATTCATATTTAATTTTTCAATATTTTCTGAAATTTTTCTGAATTCAACAAATAAAGATTCATATTCTAATTTTGAAGATAATTTTCCAATTAAGAAATTTAATGTAAAACTTGTTGCAATATTAGTTAATTGTGATTTAGGGAAAAAAGCTAATAAATTTGTCCAACTAAAACCAGATTGTAAACTTAATGTAATAAATAATAATAATTTTTTATAATCTATTTTTGGATCTAAATGTAAATGAGAACATAAAGTTGTTGATAATTTAAATAAAGATTTTTTTAAAAAAATTCCTGTATATGAACCTTGATTATTTTCTATTTCAAATATTTTTTTATTAAAAACGAATATTTTTTTGTAATATGTTAATAAATAATCAATGTAAAAAATTATAAATTCAATATGACAATGCCATATAGATAATTTTTTTAAAAATATTTCATATTCTTTTGATGCCATTACTTCTTTTGTAAAAATAGATTTTATTGAATTTGAAACACCAATTCTATTAATTTTAATTAATTTGAATAAGAAATTTTCAATTTCATTTGATATATTTTCTCTATTATTGAAAATTACTAATAATAGATATTTTTGTTTATATTCATCATTTGAAAATTGTTCAAAATAAAATTTCAATATATTAAGTAAATATGGAGATTGAATTGAACTTAAAGAATTATGAATTTGAGGATATATTTTTTTGTCATATACTTCATTTATTTTTGTTATATCATCATTTGATAATTTAATCTTTTTTAATTTGGTAAATAGTTTCTTTAAAGTTATATCATGAAATTCAAAATCGAAATAATCATTTTCAATTAAATCTAATATTGATTTATTTTCAGGACAATAATTTTTAATATTCATAACTTTTATTTAATTGTTAATTAAATCTTGAAATATATCCAGAGTTTAATCAAAATAATTATTAAATTCTTATAATTTATAAAAAATAATTTATTAATTTTAATTTAATTTATATGAATATTGTTTTCAATTTAAATTTAAAAAAATGTCAAAACATAGTTTAATAGAATCAAATAATCAAAATTTAATTAATAATACATTAAATAATAATGATAATACTAAAGAAGAATTTTTTGATTCACGTTTTGAATTTGATGCTCCTCAATTTTTAGATTTAACAAAAGTAAAAGAAATTTCAAGTGAAGAGTAAGCATAATATTTTAATTAATTTTAGTATTGAAAAAAATAATGAATGGTTTCAAATAGATCATTCAATTAATATTCAAAAAAAGAATAATAAAAAAAAAAACAGTCAATATAATAAAAATGAAATTAGATTAAGTTTAGATATAAAAAATGAAAAAAATAAAAGATTTAAATCAATGATTGGAAGAAATTCACTTATAAGAAAAAAAGAAAATATAAATTCTCCAAATAAAAATAATGAAAACAATGATAATGATTATAAAATTAAAATAGTAAAAGAAGTTTCTGAAAATAAAGAAACTTCTTATTTGAAAAAAAAACCAGATAATTATAATAATATTGCTCCTATAAAATTTCCATTTTCAATTAAAGAATTTTTAAATGAAAAAGATGAAACTAATAATAAAAAAGGAAATAATAGTTTAGATATATTTAATAATATAATACAAAAAGATATTGAAACAAATAATAATTTTAGTTTAAGTCAAGAAAATAATATGATAAAAAATGATGGTGAAAGTTTTAATTTAATTAACTCTCAAAATGATTATTTAGAAAATAAAAATGAAAATTCTTTAAATTCTGAAATTAATTATGAAGATAAAGAAAATAATAATATATTTAAAAATAATAAAATAAATATTTCTAATAATTTTATAATACCTGAAATTGAGGAAAGTGAAAAAATAAATAATAAAAAAAATAATAATAATATAAAAGAAAATGAAAATCAAAATTTAAGTTTAAATTCATCTCAAGAAAATTCTTTTAATTTTTCATTTGGTAATTTATCATTTCCAAAAGAATTAAATTCAATATATGATAAAAAAAATATAAATAAGACAAAAAAAATAACAAAAACAAAAATTAACAAATCAAAAAAGAATAATCCAAATTATAGAAATAGTATGTCAGTAACATTAAATGTAAATAAAATTAAAAATATAAAAAGAGGAATAAGTACAGATACATATAATTATTATTCAAATAATAAATATTCAAGAAATAGTTATAATAGAGGAATAAGTCCTCAAGAATTTCATTCAAAATTTATTAATACAAAAGGGAAAGAATCTTTAAATTCTTCATTAATAAAACCAAATTCTATAAAATTTCCAAAATTAAATGTTAATAAAGTGACTTATTGTCCTAGAATTCATCCAGAAAGAATAATGAAAAAATGGGGTGAAATTCATAATAAAAATTTTTATGAATTATCTCCAAATAGTAGAATAAAAGCAAATGAAGAAATGAGTAAAATGATAAAAGATGGAATAATTAAATAAAAAAAAAATATTTTTGATATATATATATTATATATAAACATATATAAATAAAAAATTATAGAAATATAAAATAAACACTAAAAACAATAAAAAACCAATTAATAATTAATTAAAAAAAAATTAAATAAAAATAACTTCAAAAAAAAGAAAAAAAAAAAAATAAAATAAAATAAAAAAATCCAAATAAAAAAAAATATAAAAAAAAATAAAAATAAAATAAAAAAATATAAAAAAAAAATGATAACAGCTCAGAAGACAAAATCACATAGGAAAAAGCCAATGTATATGACATTAACAGATTTTATGAGAATTCAAAATGAAATAATACCATCAAATGCAGAATATGAAAATAGAAAAGCATTAGATATAAAACTTCAAACTTTAAGTGCAACAAAGGCAAAAAATTGGCCTGATAGTTTAGAAATGAAAAAGAAAAATCAATTAGAATATACAAAAAGAAAATTTTTAGAAGATGAAAAAAGAAGAAGAAAAATAGATGAAGAAGAACATAAATATAATGAAGTTCAAAAAAATTTAATTGTTGATAGAGCTAAACAATTATTATTTGAACAACAAGATGCAGTTAAATCTTTTAATAGTAAATTAATGTATTGTGATATGTTAAAAGAAAGAGATTATCAAAAAGATATTCAAGATAAAAAAAAAACAATTGAAAATATTATAGATAAAAAATATTATGATATGGAACTTCAAAAAATGGAAGATTATGATAAAAAAGAATTAGAAAAAAAATTATTAAATGAGCAAAAAAGAAATGAAAGAATGAGAATTATTAATGAACAATTTCAAGAAGCAAAAATGAAAAGATTACAAGATTATCAAGAAAAATTAATTGAAGGACAATTAATGAAAATTCAAGCTCAAAAAAATTTAGAAGAAGATAAAAGAAAAAAAGAAGAATTAGAAAAATTAAAATTAGAACAAAGAAAAAATTATTTAGAAGCAAATAAATTAATAGAAAAAATGAAAGAAGAAAAAAAACAAAAAGAATTAGAAGATGATAAAAAAATAGAAGAATTTGCTTTTAAAAAACAACAAATGGATGATTTAAGAAGAAAAGTTGAAGCTGATAAAATGAATGAAAAACAAGCACAAAGACAAAAATTAATAGATAAACAAATAGAATATTTAAATAGTATAAATAGAAAAAAAGAAGATGAATTAATAGAAAAGAATAAAAAAGAAAAAGAAGAAAAAGAAGCAAGAGAACAAAAAGAAAAACAAGATAGATTTAATAAAATGCAAAATGAAATTAAATTACAAAGAGAAGATTTAATAAGAAGAAAAGAAGAAGAAAAAAATAGAATTAAAAAAGAAGATGAACAATATATTGATGATTGGAAAAAAAAAATGAAAATGATTGAATTTGAAGAAAGAAATGAATTACTTGCAAGAAAACAAAGAGATAAAAATTTAGCTAAATATCAAAAATTACAATTAGAAGAAAAAAAAAGATTAGCTAAACAAAATTTTATTCAATTAACTGAAGATTCTTATAAAACAAAATTAGGTTTACAAATGGAAACTGATGAATTTTTACAATATGCTGAATTTTGGATTAAAGAATATAAGAAACAAGGAAAAAATATTAATCCTCTTCTTTTAGAATTGAAAAGATATAAAAGTAATAATAATTTTTAAAAAAAATTTTTTTAATAAATTTTGAAAAAAAATTTTTTTTTATTTTTTTTATGGATATTGTTTAATTTAAGATTATTGATATTTTTATTTATAAGGTAAAAAAGATTAATATTAATATTAATTTTATTTTATTTCTTTGCTTTTTATTTTTTTTTATTTTATTAGAAGTTTATCTTTCTTTTTTTTTTTCTCTTCTTTTTTTACTTCTCCTTTTAAAATAGGAGCATAATTATCAATTAAAAAAAGAAAAGGAATTGAAAATATATGTAATAAAATATCAGAATATAAAGGTAATAATTCATCATAATAAAAGGGAATAATTTCAGTAATTTCAGAAGCAATTGGAATAGTTAATTGTAAGAAAATATAATGAGAACTCATATAAAATATACTTCCAGTTCCAAACCAAGCAAAAATTTCAATATTTTCTAATAACATTGCAATTATAAGAATACCAATAACACCTAATAATGAATTAAAAAGATATAAATTATATGATATTCCATAATCACCAAGTGCCATAACAGCTCCAATTGAATAAGGTTTAATATTATAATTAGATACAATAAAACAAATAGTTAAAAGAACTAAACTAATACACATTTTTAATAAAACATTAAGAGTATATAATGTGTCTATTATTTCTTTTAAATAATGGCCTATAAAAATATATATAACTGCTGTACATGATACATCAAAAGATAATGGATAACCTAATTTTATTTTATCTGTTAAATAATTTGTTAAAAATCCTAATATTAAACATTCAATAATTGCTAAAAAAGAAGGTTGAATTCCTCTTTTTGATAAAAAATAATTTATATTTAATAATAATTGATATATTATTGTACTTAAAAACATACAAGGAAGAAACCATAAAACTCTATTATTATTAATTTCTTTTAACATTAAATTAGAACCATATAAAGAACAATAAAAAAATTTTCTATCAATAGTATGAAATCCATTTGAATAAATTAAAATCCACATAAAATAAGGAACCATTATTCTTTCGAATTTTTTATTAAAAAATTTTATACAAGAATTAAAATTTCTTGGATAAGAAGAAGTATTCATTCCATAAATAAAAAAAAATAAAGGCATATGCCAACCACAAAAAAATCTTCTTATATAAGTAAAATAATAATTTAATTCAATAAAACTTAAAGTATGATCATAAATAATACAAAATAATCCAATAAATTTTACTACATCAATATATAATAATCTTTCTCTTTTTATAAAAATTGTATTTGTATTTTGTTGTAAACGAGGAGTTTCAGTTTGACTTACAACTTCCATTTTTTTAAACAAAAATATATTTAAAAAATATGAAAAATAATATTTAAAAATATTAGGTCTAATTAATTTATTTAGAAAAAATATGATTGAAATATTTTTTATGATAAATTTATTTAGTTTAATAAAATCAAATTCTATTTTTGATTATTCTCATCCTCAAAATTCTCCTTTATCAATTCAAGTTGGTTCTTTAACATCAATTCAAGGAGTTATTCCATTTAATTTTTATAAATTAGGAATATGTAAACCAGATAATTTAATAAAAGAAGAAGATAATTTAGGAGAAATTTTAACAGGTCAACAATATTATAATACAAAATATGAAATTTATACAAATAAAAATGAATTTTGTAAAATATTATGTTTAACAGAAATAACAAAAGAAAAATTAGATATAATTTCAAATATATTTCATAAAAATTATCAATCAGCATATTTCTTAGATAGATTACCAGCAGGATTATTTAATTATGATCCAGAAACTGGAAAATCAAATATAGATTATTTTTCAGGAATTCCTTTAGGATATTCTAAAAATAGTGATGAAATATATTTATATAATCATTTTCAATTTCATATAATATTAAATAATAAAACTCAAAATGATTATGAAATAGTAGGATTTAATATATTACCAATATCAATAAATCAAGAAAGAGAAAATAATTTAAAATGTGCTAAAAATTATAAAGATATAAATTTAAATTTTAAAAATGAAAAATATATATTAAAAGAAGGAACAATAGTATTTACATATGATGTAATATTTGAATATTCAAATATAACAATGGCATCAAGATGGGATCATTACAAGCCTCCAAATAATAAAATTCATTGGGCAGGAATAGTAAATTCTTATTTAATAATAATAATATTTACAATATTAATAATAATAATATTTTGTAGAGGAATAAAAAGAGATGTTGAAACATATAATAGAAGAGTAACAAATGAAGAATTTTTAGATGAATTTGGTTGGAAACAAGTATGTAATGATGTATTTAGACCACCTCAAAAAAATAAAATGTTATTATCTTCTTTAATTGGAACTGGAATTCAATTATTTTATATGTTATTTACAACTTTATTATTAAGTGTTTTAGGATTTATGAATCCAGATAGAAGAAGTAACTTATTAACTTTAGGTTTATTATTCTTTGTTTTTATGGGAATTCCAGGTGGTTATTTTAGTTCAAAATTTTATAGAGTTTTTAATGGAAATAATTGGCTAAAAAATTCTATTTTAACTGCATTTTTATTTCCTGGAATTTTATTTATTGGATATTCTTTTATAAATATTTTATTATCTTTAGAAAATTCAAGTGCAAGTGTTAAATTTTTAGATATTTTTTCTTTATTAATTCTTTGGTTATGTTGTTCTTCTCCTTTAATTTTAATTGGAAGTTTTTTTGGAATAAAAAGTAAAATTATGAATATTCCTTGTAAAATAAATGCAGTTCCAACTACAATTCCAGAAAAAAAATGGTATTTTAAAATAAAATTTACTTTTTGGATTTCTGGTATTTTATCTTTTAGTACAATTTTTATTGAATTAGTTTATGTTATGGCTTCTCTTTGGAAACATCAAATATATTTTTTAGCAACTTTTTTATGGATTTCTGTTTTAGTTTTAATTATTGTTTGTATTGAAATTACAATTATTTTAATATATATTAATTTATGTTATGGAGATTATGTTTGGTGGTGGAAAAGTTTTTTTTTAGGAGGTTCTTGTTCTGTTTATATTTTAATTTATAGTTTTTATTATTTTTTTAATTTAAATGTTACTAGATTATCTGCTATAATTGTTTATTTTGGAATTATGAGTATGATTTCTATGATTGCTTTTTTAATTTGTGGAAGTATTTCTACTATTGTTACTTTTTTTGTTTTAAGACAAATTTATTCTATGATTAAAGTTGATTAAAAATTTGTTTTTTCTATAAGTTAAAATTAAATATTTTAAATATTAAATTAATAATTATTTTTTTATATTTTTTTTTTATTTTTTTTTGAGTTTAAATTATTTATGAAATCTGATTCACAAGATTCTGTTAGAAGTTTATTTAATTTACCTAAAGAAGAAAAAATTTTTGATGATTTTGGTTGTTCTGTTGTTGATACAATAAATCATCCTGGAAGATTATATTTAACAGAAAATTTTCTTTGTTTTAATTCTTCTTTATTAGGTTTTTCAACAAAATTAATAATTCCTTTTAATGATATAATAGAATTAAAAAAATCATCAAAAAATACAATTCAAGTTAATGTTAAAGCTCAAAAAAAAGATAAATATCAATTTACTTCTTTTAAAGAAACTTTAATTGCATATAAAAGAATTAAAAATATGTGTAGAGCATATCTTGAAAAAATAACTCCTTCAAATAATGATAATAAAAATGCAATTAATATAACATTATCTGATAGTGAAGAAGAAGATGAAGAAGAAGATACTTTAGTTAAATCTAATAGTAAAAATATTAAAGAAGATATTAATATTAAAAAAGTAAATAGTACTGATGCTATTAAAAATAATAATAATGTTCAAAGTAATTTAAAAAATAGTGAAAATAATTTAGAAGAAAAAAATAAAAATGATGATGATGATGAAGAAATTATTAACTTTCCTTCTTTGGATTCTAATAATAAAATAGAAAATTGTAAAGTGGTTTTAGATTTACCTGTTAAAGAATTTTTTAGAAAATATTTAACAAATCAAGAAAATGAGACTTGTTTTAAAACATATTATGAAAGTTTAGGAGACCATTTTAATGTTGTAATATCAGATTGGAGGCAATATAATGAAAATGATAATAATAGCAATAACAATAACAATAACAATAATAATAATAATAACAATAAAAATAATAATAATAATAACAATAACAATAATAATAATAATGATAATAATAATAACAATAATAATAATAATAATAATAATAATAACAATAATAATAATAATAATAATAATAACAATAACAATAATAATAATAATAATAATAATAATAATAATAATAATAATAATAATAATAATAATAATAATAATAACAATTATTTTGATTGCTTTGCAGATAACACCCAAAAAATAAGAAACTTAACATTTTCAATTCATTTAAAAGGAGTTCCCTTTGTGACTCAAAGTGATGTTCAAAAAAAGCAAATATTATCAATAGAAAATGATGGTATAATAAAAATAAGAGGTTCATCAATGAGTGTAGGAGTACCATATTGTACATATTTTTCAGTAGAAGACCAATATGAATTATATCCATATAAAAAAGGTACAAAAACAATATTAAGAATAATAAGTTGGAGAAATTTTTTAAAATCAAGTTTACTTCAATCAACAATAGAAAAAACTTGTAAAACAGAATATCAAAAAGAAGTTGATACATGGATTGAATTTATTAAAAATAAAGGAACTAAAATTGAAAAATATTATCCTCCAGGAAAAAAAACAAAGAAAGATGATAAAAAAGAAAGTAAATTATCTCATGGATTAGAAAAAGTTCAATCTAAAGAAGAACAACCTCAAATTGATTTTCAAAATATTTTTTTAATGTTATGTGATAAACTTGTTAATGAAATTGATTTTAAAACTTGCTTTTTATTATTCTTTATGTTTATTTTTTATTTTAGATTATCTTCCAAAATTTCTTCTCAAAAAAGAGAAATCAAATTATTAATTGAAACTATTAAACAAATTAAAAATTTAAATAAATATAATAAGTTAAATGAAGATTTATAATTTTTAAATTAATTTTAACATAAATAACCTATTTAAATTAGTTATTAATTTAATATTTATATATTTTATTATTTTATTATTTTATTTATAATTTTTATAAATATATATATATCTACATTTAATACATAGAGAAAACAAAAAATATTTCTTTGAATTTATAGTGAAGAGATATCAAGCTCATAATAATATTAAATCAAAAGAATGGTAAATACCAAATTAATCAAAAAAAAAAAAATTTAATTATAAATTCAAATGACTACTCTACCAATTAAAATTTTTTTACTATAAATTTCCCTTCTTTATATATATTTTCCTCTTTTACTATACATACAGATTTAGGATAAAATTTTTTAAAAACAGATAAATAAGATAAAGGTATTTCTATTGTTTGGGATACATTGTCTAAATTACATTCGATAATATTATCTTTATTAACAATAACTTTTAAATCAAATTCGCCTAAATTAGAGAATTTCATATTAATTATTTTATCAATACAATTCATTTTTTTTCCATTAAATGTTTCAAAAAAAGAAATAATATGAAATTCATTTATGAAATTAATATATATATTTATTAATTTAGAACTTATTTTATGGAAAGATAAAATATTATATTTTCCATTAAATCCTTTTGAATCAATTTCTTCTTTAAAATTTTTTAATTTGATTTTTGAGTTAATATTATCTATAATTATCATTGTTCTTTTTTCTTCTCCTAAAATAATATTTAAAGTATCAATTTTTAAACTTTTTTTATTTGAATGAATTGAATCATCTGTTGATTTTTTTGAAAAAGTTTTTTGAAAATTTGATATATTATCTTTTCTAATTATAGTGTTTTTAACATTAAATTTATTGATAGTTTGATTTATCTCTTCTTTTTCATTTATTGTTTCTTTTTTTAATAATACTTTTTTTGTATCTGGAAAAATTTTTGGAACTTTTTTTTCTTTTGAAACATCTTCTTCAATTTCTTCTTTAAAACCATTTTCTTCATTTAAATTATCATTGTCATTGTTTTCATTAACAAAATCATTTATTTCAAATTCGAGTGAATTGTCAAAAAAAAAGGATTCATTTTGAAAAACAATATTTGAAAAATCTACTTGTTCTATTTCTACTATTTCCATTAAACTGTTAAATAAATTAATAATAAAATATTAAATATGAATATAAAAATAATTATTAAAAACTATTTTTTTATTTTTATTTTCTATATTTTGTTATTAATATTTATGATATAAGTTAATGAAAAAAAAGATAATAAATAAATATAAATTACAATAAAAATGGAAATGAATAAAGTATTTTTTGGATATATTTATTAATTTTTATAGAATATAATATTTTAATATGATTATAATTAAATGAATTAATTTTTCAAAATTTATTTTGAAAAAAACTAGTAAATAAATTTTTTTTTATACTATTTTATTTGATTTATTATTTTTATTTTTTATATATAATATTATTTATTTGAAAATTTTCATTATTTTTTTAAAACAATTAATCTGAAAAAAAGAACTTTTCTTTTTATTTATGTTCTTTTTATGAATTACTCGATTTATGATTATTAAAAATAAAATATAGAAAAATTTAAAATAAAATCGAAATAATTTTATAAAATATTAAAAAAATAATTTATGGGTCAAGAAAATACTAGATGTTGTTGTAATTCAAAAGAAACAGATGAATTAAAAATAGGAACAATAAAAAAGGGGATAATAGAAATTGAAGAACCATTGTCTCTAAAAATAAAAGAAGATATTAATTTAAAAGATTTAAAAACATATATAAATATGAAAAATATTTCTACTACAAAAGATGATGCTTCAATTAGTAATATTAGTGAATTAAAAGATGAATTAAAAAGACCTTCTATACTTTTACATTCTAAAAAATATAAACTTCAAAAAGAAATAATTGGTGAATCACCATCATTACAAAAAAAAAAATCAAAAAAAAATTTATTGAAAAAAGTAAGTTTTGGAATAAATGGACAAAAAGAACCTATTGTTCTCACTTATAATAATAATAATAATAATAATGATGTAGACAAAAAGAATTTATTATTTTATATTAAAATTCAAAGTATATATAAAGGATATATTTATAGAAAAAATATATTTCCAAAATTAAAAATAGAACTTGAAAAGTTTTTAATGGATTTATTAAAAGTTTTATATGAAAAATACTTAACAAACAATTTAAAAGCTCAAGAAGAAAATTTAGGAATAAAACATAATGAAAATACATATAAAACATTATTATCAGTAAAAAAAGAAAAAAAATCAACTCCAAAAAACATAATATTATTCTCAAAATTATTTATATTAAAATACAATAATCAAAATGCATTTTATATAGGACAAATAACAATAAAAAATATATTATCAGGAAATGGAATATTAACATTAGAAGATGGAGAAAAATATATAGGAACATTTGAAAATAATAAATTGAAAGAAGGAAAATATATAGATGAAAATGGAACATATTATGAAGGAACTTTTACTTTAACAAATAAATTAGAAGGAAATGGAAAAAAAATAACATTAAATAATTCAAAATACATAGGAGATTTTAATAATGGATTAAAAGAAGGAAATGGACATGAAGAAACAAATGAAATAATATATGAAGGTCATTATAAATGTGATAAAAAAAATGGTTTTGGTAAATTATATTATAAAGAAATAAATGAACATTATGAAGGTCAATTTTCACAAGATAATATAACAGGAATAGGAAAATATTTTTGGTCAAATGGAGAAATTTATGAAGGAAAATTAGTAAATGGAAAAATGAATGGAAAAGGAATTTATTCTTGGCCTGATGGAAAAAAATATGAAGGAGAATATATAAATAATATTAAAGAAGGAAAAGGTGTTTTTAAATGGACAAATGGAAAAATTTTTGAAGGACAATTTAAAAATGGAAAACCTAATGGAGAGGGTATTTTAATTAATGGAAAAAAAAAATTTAAAGTTAAATTTATTGATGGAAAACTTAATAAACATGTTAAAGAATTTAAAGGAATTGATGATAGATATTCTAATGATGAAGAATCTGTTAGTATGTCTTTTGTTGGATCTTTTAATTATGAAACTATTGTTGGTGAAAAAAAAGATAATAATATAAATGAAAAAAAAAATAAAGGGAAAAATAAAAAAAAAGAGAATTTAACGAAAGATTTAAAAAAAAATAGTATTTTAAAAAATAATGAAATATATTCAAAAAATAATAATTTTATTAATTGTAATAATTATAATAGTAGTAATAATGATAATGAATATATTAAAACAACAGTTAAAAGAAAGAAAAAAAGAATTCTAAATGAAAAAGATTTAATGAATTGAAATAATTGATATTTTATTTATTTATTTGATATATTTGAAATTTTGATTTTTTGAAAAATAAATATATATGATTGTAAATTATATAAAATATCATAAAATTTTAAATTTAATTAAAATATTATTTTTAAATAAAAACATTTTTAAAAATGGAAAAAAAATCAATGGAAAATATAAGTTCACAATATTTAAGCAATGAACAAATAAAACTTTATTTAGAAGCATGTTTAGACAAAAAAGTTCAAGATTTTAAAGTATTATCAGATAATTTTATTAATTCAAATAATTTAGATTTAAATAATAAAGATGAATTTGAAAGATTAAAAAATAGTAAAAAAAATCCTGATCAAGATAATCTTTTTTATCGTGTTTGGGTTTATCAATATGAAGGATTAAAAGAATTATTAAAATTAAATGAAGAACAAATAATAAAAAGAAATAATAATAATAGAGATTATTATACAGAAGAAAAACAAAGTAATAATATGGATAAAGATAAAAAAAATTTATCATTTAGATTTACATTTGGAAAAATAGATATTAAAGATTTACAAAGAGAAAATTTATTTTATAAACAATTAACAGAAAATCCAAATGTAAATTTTGATGAATATAAACCAACAGAAAAAGAAATATCATCTCAAAGGAAAAATTTAAAAATAATTTTTTTATATATTAATTTAGGAACTCCTTTATTAGAAGAAGATTGTGAAGTAGAAGAATTAGAAGATACAAATCCTAATAAAAAACTAAAAGAAAAATTTAAATATTATTATAAATATGAATTTGACATTGATAGAATAGTTTATTATAGAAATATTTCTTTTAGTTTATATGAAGAAAATGATAATATATCATGTGAATGTGAATTAAATATAAAACCAGATTATTATTGGATTTTAGAAGATAAAGAAACAGGATTAAGAAAATATTATTGTCAAAATTGTTTTGGTAAATTACAAGATAAAGAAAATTATAAATTAATAGAAAATACAAAATATTCAATAAGATATTTTTTTTTCTGTCATGAACCAGGACATAATACAAAAAAATATGAATATTATTGTAAACAATGTAATAGAGCATATTGTATAAAATGTTTAACAAATGAACATAAAGATTTAAATTTAATACATAAATTAGTAGAAATAGATGAAATGGATTTAACTTCATTAAATAATATATTTAAAGAAAAATTAGAAAAAATTCATAAAAAAAAGAAAAAAAATAATGAAATTTGGGATGAAATAAATGAAAGTGGAGATAATGCAGAAAGTTCTTTAAGACAAAGAGAAAGTAAAGCTATAATAGATGTTAAAAATGAAGTTTTAGCAAGATGTACTTATTTAACTAGTTTAGGATATGAATTACAAAGAATGATTAATGAAATTGATGCTAAAAAAAAATTTATTGAAGATATGAGAAGAGATTCTAATGTTGCTAATTATTTAAATATGAATAATATGTTCGTTGAAGATATGAAAAAACATTATTTACCTAATTTAGAATATATTGAATCAATTCCTTTAGAAAAATATTTAGAAACTTTCCATAAGATAGATAAAAAATATCCTTTTAATCAAGATATTTCAGAACAAAATGATAGTTTCGATGTATAATACATTTAAAAAAAGAAAAAAAAAATAATAATAATACTAATATAATAATATATATAAAAAATATATTATAAATTCTAAAAAAAAAACTTAAAATAAAAAAAAATAATAAATAATAAAAAAAATTACTTAAAATAACTTTAAAAAAAAAATGGGTTGTAGTTCCTCTCGTACAAAAGATCCAAATTTAAACGAAAATATAAACCAACAAGGTTTAAACATTCCTTTTAACGAAGTAATAGTAAATTCAGAATATCGTTTTCGTGATTTTGAGGACACAGATGATGATACATTTATTGGAGCAGGAGTGAAAAGAATACATAATTACAAATGTGATCTTCCATATGATAAATTAGATTATTTAAGACAACAATTTTGGTTAACAAGAAATCAAAGTGATGATAATTGGTTAATTTTAAAAGCATGTTGTCAAGGGGATGAAATAAATGCAAAACAATTATTAGAAGCAAATCATTTAATTTGTATTGAAGGTAATTTAAGTAAATGTTATTCAATGGCTCAACCTAGTTTTATTTATCGTGTTCCTAATTTTTGTATTTCTGATCCTCTTTATGAAACTGATTATGATAAATTAGAAAAAAATTATGATCAAGTTGATGATAATCAAATTAATATTATTATTAATTATAATGGAGAAAATTATCATTTTAAAATTAGAAATAAAAGCACTGGTTATGATTTAAAATATAAAATTAGAAAAAGAATTGGTATTAATTCTATTATGAAAGAAATGACTTTATTATATAAAGGAACTGAAATTGTTGATTATTATTGTTTATATTTTTATAATGTTGCAGAAAATGATATTTTTAATTTAGTTACTAGAGATAAAATTGTTGAAAATGATATGAAAAAAAGATTGAGAAAACAAGATAAAAGAGAAATGCAAATTCAAACTTCTCCTCAAAATAGTGAAATGACTGTTACTGTTTTTAATAATAATAGAATTCCTTATGAAATGAAAGCTGATATTAATTATGATAAATATTCTAAAAATTCTTCTAAAGAACAAAGTATTAAATCGATTATTAAAAGTGAAATTAGTTCAAAAAAAAATAGTAATTATACTGAAAGTGAATATTCTAATAAAAATTCTGATTATCAATTATCTCATAATGGGTAAATTATAATTTAATGAAAGATATATTTTATATTGGATGATGATATTTACTGATTAATTAAAATGAAAAATGAGGTTTTATTTTTGTAAAGTTATTTATTATTTTTTATATTTTTTATATATTTTTTTTTTTGAATTGTTTTTAGGTTTATTTTTTTTCTTTTATTTATTGAAATATTTTTTATAATGTTTCAAAGATGATTATTAATACTTACATTTTTGATAAGTATCTTGCCCAAATTTGATATTTATAATTTTAGCATTTTTCTTCATCGAATATTATTATTAATACCAAATGCTTCTTAAATGCTATAAATTAAAATCATTTAATAAAACATAATAATAAATAAATTTATTTTAATTATGGTCACAAAAAAATTAAAAAAAAAAAATTAAAACCCCATTTAAAGATAATTTAAAAGGTTAAAAAAATTGTTAAAAATATTTTTAAAAAAATTAAAAAAACAAAATATTAAAATAAGTAAAAAAAAAAGGAAATAAATAAAAACTATTTAACAGTCAAATAATTATACCTATAGATTGTTTAAATAATACTTTTTAATAAAAAGAGTTTATTTAAATTATGAAATTTTTTTTTCTATAATAATATATAATTTAGATTTATAACTTATAATTCGTTTCTCTAAAATAAATCAATATCATTTTGTTAAAACATTCATATTTTTATAAAAAAATAAAAAAAAATTTAAAGAAAAAAGTTTAAATTCGATATTTAATAGTTTCTATTTAATTTAAATTATATTAATGGAAAAAATCCCAGATAAAAACCAAACAGAAAACAACAAAAAAGAAAACAAAATAACAAAAGAAATTGAATTAGAAATTGATAATCCAATGATTGATTTTAAAGATGATAATGATGATGACATATTATTTAATGATAGTATTTCTCAATATTCTTCTAAAAAAAGAAATAGAAATGAATCAATTAATTCTTTTCCTTTATTTGACGAAATTGCTGAATTTAATTTATTTAATAATAAACCTTTAGAAAAACCGAAAAAAAATTTAAAACTAAAATCATTGTCAAATAAAAGGCATAAACCAAAAATAAAAAGTAAATTAAATTTCCATAAAAAATTTAAAACAATTTCCATTAAATTTTATTTTTACTTCCAAATATTCTCCTTTTTTTTATAAATTTAAATATTAACTATTATATAATTTATAGGAATGGAAAGTTCATCATTTCCAAAATTTTTTAATATGGGAAATTCTTCATTTATAAAGAAAGCTTTAGAAGAATTTAAATCAAATGATGAAATGAGAATAATATCTGAACTAAATAATTTATGTTCTGAATTATCAATGGCAAGTGATAAAATTGGAGAAGATATTAAAATTATAGATTTAATAAAAGAATTAATAAATTTATTAGATAAATTTCCTTTTATTCCAGAAATTTCTATTATGTCATTAAATTGTTTAAATTATTTATTAGATATAAATCCAAACTCAACAAGTTCAATAATTAAATTTAATGGTGTTCAGAAAATAGTTTTAATGTTAAATAATGTTGAATCAATTGATGGAGTTGAAAATGCAATAAAAGCAATTGAAAAAATGTCATATGAAAATCCATATGTTTTAGTTGAAAAAAATGCTTTTTTAAATATATTATCATATATTGATTTTTTTGATCTTCCTCTTAGAAAAACAGCTTTAAAAGCATGTGTAAATATGAGTAAAAAAGGAAATAGTTTTGAATATTATAAAAATCATATTGAAGGTGCTATTCCTAATTTAACTAATTTATCTAAATTAAATGGAAATTCTGATATAGAAAAAAATATTGTTGATTTGGCTATTCAATGTTTCTATAATATTATTTTTGGAATTAAAAATTATGGATATTCTTTGAATTATAATAGTTTTTCTAATGAAATTATTAAATATGGATTACTTAATGTTTTATTAGAAAATTTTATTAAATTCATTAATTATGATTTCAATGAACAAAATAATATAAATCAAAGTAATATTAGTGTGAATGTTGATACTATTAAAACTATTTTAAAAATTTTTGAAATGCTTTGTTGTATGTCTGATAATATAACAAATTTATTACTTAATCAAAATATGTTAGAAATGATTTATAAAGTTATTAAAAATGAAATTAATTATACAAAAAATGATGGTTCAAAAGTTAATACTTCAAATACACATTCATTATTTAATGAATTATTTAATTTATTAGCTTCATTCTTTCCTTCACAATCAATTAAAGAAAATAATGGAACATTGAAAACAAAAATAATGTCAGATGAAAATAAAGAGTTTTATAAATTTTTTAGTGAAAATATTTTAAGTTTACTAATTGATAATATCTTAAACATTTCATCAAGTTCTACAACTTTAGGAGTAATTAAAATAATAAATATGTATTGTGCAAATTCTTCTTTAGATTATATTAAAAAATATATAAATGATAATACTTTATCAAATACTATTAGTAAAATGTTAGATTCAAAAGATTCTTCATATATAATTGAAGTTTTGTCTTTAGTAAATTTAATTATGAATAGAATTCCAGAATATTTTGTAATTTCATTTTTAAGAGATGGAGTTGTAGAAAATATATCTAAATTACAAAACGTTTCTGAAAGTGCTTTATATATAACAAATGATGTAAATAGTAATAAAATGCCAAATAAATTTGATATTAAAATAGAAACTATTAATGAAGATAATGAAAAGAAAATCGTTAATTTAATTAGAATTAATTCCAAAAATCTTATGAATAAGTTCTTTAATAGTCCTAATATTAAAAAATTAATAAAAAAAACAAATTCAAATATTAATCCAATTAATATTATGAATAAATTAAATGATTATTCATCAATATTAAAAAATAGTAACAATATAGATGAAAAAGTAATAACAGATATAATTAACTTATTAATTATAAATGATTGTACATTTTTTGAAATTGAAAAATCTGGAATAATTTTAAATTTAGCTTATTATTTTGATAATAATTTTATAACAAATTATAATACTATTGATGAAAGTAATACAATAACAAAAGTAACTTTATGTGGAGAATATAATAAAGAAATTATTAATAAAATCCAAATTTTATTTAATTCTTTAAAATTTAATGAATTAGAAGAAGGAAATATAGAAAAATTTATCAAATTACTTCAAAGATGTATTTCATCAATGAATTGTTTCAAACTTTTATTAAATGATTATTATAGTAATATGAAAAATGCAAATTCTTTATTTTTATCTGCTTTTAATGGTTCTTTTCCTTCATTCCGTCATTCAAAAAAAATAAGATTCAAATTTAATTATAATGAAGCTCACAATGAAATTGATATCTCAAAAGAAATAATGTTAAATAATAATTTGAAAAAATTAATTGATTTATTAAATAAAAAAAAATGTCATAAATTATATTTAGAGACAAAAAGTACAACAGAAGATATTAAAAAAGTTATTTTTAATTTTGTAAATGAAATTAATTTAAATTTTGATGATGTTTTTAATGAAGATTATGATGATGATGATTATTTCCAAGAAATATTTAAATATATAATTCAAAAAGATTCAATAAATAATAATAATAATTCAGAAAATAATATTTTTGAAGTAAGTGAGAATTTAATGCAAAATATTGCAGAAAAAAAATTTGAAAGACCAAAAAAAGAAAAACATCAAGATTTACAAATTGAAAAGATTAATGTTGAAAATATTGATGATAATCAAAAAAATAAGACAAATAATTTAATTGATAATTATGATTTATTATTTTATATTGTTAATTTAAATGGTGAAATATTCAAAATGAAACCAAAATATTCTTTAAGTGAATTTTTAAGTGATGCAAAAAAAAATATGAAAAAACCAGATTTTATTCATTTTTGTTCTGATTTTTTAATAAATTTTTCATTTATTAAAAAAGAGAATATTGACATAAAACAAAACCCAGAAAATAATAATCTATTAATAACAAAAAAATTATCATTTAATTTAGATTTCGAAAAAAAAGACAATTTCTTATTAGAAAATTATCTTTTTGAAAAATATTATTATTCATCAATAATAAATAATAAAGCTTTATATAATATAAAAAGAGCTTCCCCGTTTTTTTATTTATTATCAATAATTCATTTATCAGCAAATTTCTTTTCAAATTTATTTAAAGTTCAAACAATAAAATTAATAAATTTCGAAAATTCAAAAATGACATCTTTATTATCAAAACAAATAAAAGATCCATATGCAATAACAAGTAAAACAATTCCATCTTGGTGTACAGAAGTTAATAATAATTTTCCTTTTTTTACTTCTTTTAGTAGTAGATATTTATTATTTAAAGTAACAGCATTTGATAAAAAAAGATCAATGACAAATTTATATATTTTCCTTAGGAATTTCTTAGGAGAAAATATTTTTGAAGATAAATCAATGAATAATTTAATAACAAATTTAAATAGAAAAAAATATAAAATTAATAGAGAAAATATATTAAATAATTCAATACATTTAATGAATAATATAGGAAATTATAATGGTTATGTTGAATTTGAATATGAAAATGAAACAGGAACTGGAATGGGACCAACTTTAGAATTTTATTCTTTATTTGCAAAGGAAATTATTGAAAATAATAAAAATATTTGGTATAAAACTGAAGATTATTCTTTATTTCCACTTCCTTTAATTAATAATGAAAAATATCATGAAAAAATGAAAAATTTATTCAGTGTTATTGGTTATGTAATTGCAAGAGCTTTATATGATGATAGATTAATTGATATTCCTTTAAATTCTCTTTTTTGGGATTTAATTTTAGAAAGACCAATAAATTTACAATCTATTGCAAAAATTGATAAAAATATATCTGAATTTTTAATTAAAATTTATAATGTAAAAAGAAATTCAAAAGAAGAAAAAATTTTAATTGATAATCAACCAATTGATTCTTTAGATATTTATTTTAATTGTCCATGGGATGAATCAATAGAATTAAAAAAAAATAGTGGAAATATATTATTAAATGAAAATAATATAGATGAATATATAAATTTAGTTTTTAATACTTTATTAATAGAAGGTCAAAAAGAAATAATAAGTGCATTTAAAGAAGGATTTAATAAAGTTTTTGATATAAATTTATTAAAATCTTTTTCATCAGAAGAAATAGAATTTTATATTTGTGGAAGTGAAAGTTCAGAAAAAGAAACAAACGATGATATTTGGTCATATGAAAATTTAACATTAAATATAATTCCAATGCATGGATATAATAAAAATAGTTTAATTTATAAAGGATTAATTGAAATTCTTAGAAATATGAGTAAAACAGAAAGAAAAATGTTTTTATTATTTGTTACTGGAAGTCCAAGATTACCTATTGGAGGTTTTAAAAATTTATATCCTAAATTAACTGTGGTTCAATCTCAAAATTCTAATTTTGATGAATTTGATAATCCTGATTTACATTTACCTTCTGTTATGACTTGTCAAAATTATTTGAAAATACCTAATTATTCTTCTGTTGATGTTCTTAAAGTTAAATTAAATACTGCTATTGAAGAAGGAGGCAATGCTTTTCATTTAAGTTAATCATATAATTTTAGTTTATTTTATATTTTATTATTTTATTCGTATAAATTTGAGATAAAAATTATGAATTATTATTCTTATTTTTATGGGTTTTTGAATTTATGGGAAAATAAAATTTTTTTATTTATTGAAAATTGTTTCAATAAATTTGTAAATTATAATTGAAAATTTTTCAATCTTTAATTTAATAAAGATTTTATAAAAGATGTTTTGATAAAAGAATTTCAAATATAAAAGAAAGAATAAATTTTATTTTAATGTTAAAATATTTTTTTTTGATTTTAAAAATTTAATTTTTACTTTTTATTTATTTATTTTTTCTAGAAGAAAAAATTCATTTATATATTCATTAAAGTTAATTTTTATTTTTTATTGAAAATATTTACCAACCATTATATGTATTTTTCTCTTAAATTTAATTTGGAAAAACGTTAATTTAAAAGATTTAATTTAAGATAATTTATTATATTAAAAGAAATAATTGTTATTATTTAAAAATGAGTAAAGCTGAAAATAAGCAAGTTATAGTAGAATTGTTTAACGGAGATAAAGTATTAGGAACTTTAATTGAAGTAGATAAACTAAATTTAAAAATGAAATTAGAAAAAGTAACAAGACAGAAAAATGGAGAAGAAGAAAAATTAGATTCATTAGAAATAAATAAATCAGATATAAAAGAATTAAAACTTATAAATTATGAAATAAAAAAAGAAGAAATTCAAAATAATATAAATGCAATTCCAGAAAATAAAATACCACAAAAAGAAGGAACAGGAGAAAAAGCATATGATAAAAATGAATCATTTTTTGATAAATTAACTTCGATGACTCATCCTGAAGCAAGACAAGAATCAAAAAATTATAATCAGAAAAATAAAGATACTTTTAATTTAACAGAAGATAAAAATAATCAGGGATATAAAAAAAATAATTATCATAATAATAATAATAATAGAGGAAGAGGAAATAAAAATTATAATTATAGAGGAAGAGGTGGTTATAATCATAATAGAGGATATTATAATAATAATAGAGGAGGATATAAAAATTTTAGAGGAAGAGGTCAAAGAGGAAGAAGAGGTTATAATAATAACTATTATAATAATAATTTCTTTGGTCAAAATAATAATAAAAATACTAATAATAATAATAATAATGATAATAAGAATGAAGAAAATAAAAAAAATAATGATTTAAAACCTTATATTCCTGAAGGAGGAGTTAAACCCAAAATGGAAAAAAGTATTTATGATAGTTAAATTAATATTTATAATTAAAAATAAAAAAAAAATAAAATAAATAAAATAAATTAAAATTATTATTATTTCAAATTATCTCTAATTTTATAAGAAAAATAAAGGAATAACTAAATAAAAAAATAAAAAAAAAAATAAAAGAATAATTAAAATAATATTTTGATTTAAACAGAAAAAAAAGACAAATATCTTATTTGTTTTAGAGTATGATATTATAAATTATATTATAAAGTTCTATTAATAAAAAAATTTAGAATCTTCTTTTGCAAATATCATTAAAAGCATGCATAGCTTGAACAGGAGAATGTTTAGTAGCACAGAAATTAGCAATATGTTTCATATATTTGAAATCTCTATCAATTTCCATACCACAAGCATTTTCATAATATTTAACAGATCTTCTATAACATTCAAAATCAATATTAGCATCATTATCAATAGTATTTAATTTAAAATGTTTATTAAAGATTTCAAAGATCTTTTGAACTCTTGCTTCAGCAGCAACTTCTTTAAAGAAGTTCATTTGATCTTCTAAATCATTAGTTTGTTCAGCTAAATTTTTAAGATAATATAATCTCATATCTTCATTATTAACTCTAATATGTTCATTTTCTTCAAGAGTTCTAAAACCAGGAACATAAGAAAGAACTTTTTGTAAAAATCCGCTATTTTTTTTTTGTCCTTGATAATTAATAAGATAATCACTTCCCATTTTAGTATCACCATATAATTGAACATGGCTTTTAAGAACATTTGTTTTAAGATATTCATATTGTTCTTGAAGAGTAACTTTATTTAAATCAATAGAATCACTATTTTCCATCCATTTAATAGAATATTCATCTCCAAGACAAGAACCAATTAAAGTACCATTAACTTTAGCTTCACTTCCACAATAATAACCCCATGAACTTTCAGAAGGATTAGCAGCAGTAGTAGCCCAAATATTAATATTATCAGGTAATTTATTATGAAACATTGAACCACTTTCACAAGCTTCTAAATAGAAAACTAAATTTTTATACATTTTTTTATCATACATTGTTTGTAAAGCAGCATTTAATTTATCAGCATATAAATATTCAGAAGGAAAAGCAATTAAACCTACTCCACCATGATCAGAAAAATATATAAAAACATTATCTTCTGATGTTGATTTAAGAACTTTTCCACCTGCTGTTTCTTCATCTCCTGTTATTGCAGCAACGAATTTTGCTGGAGTAACATTACTTGCTTTGTAATCTATTACTACTCCTTCGTAGACGTCATCTCCATCTGGTTTATTAAATACTTTTCCTGGGAAGGGATTTCTTCTGTTATTTGCTATGTCATCATAGGCAAATGTTATTATGTTTGATTCTGGGATTCCGTTCCTTTTTAATATGTGATAAGCATGGAAGATGTCTGATTGGTGACGGTAGTTTCCATAAGAGTTTGAACCAGCCACTAAGACACCCCAGTTTGCACAGGAGATTGTTGTGAGTAAGGTTATAATGAGGAGTTTGTTCATTTTTTAAATTTTTTTTTTAATTATAGATTTTTTTTTTTGGTGTTTTATAGTTTTTTATACTAGTTTAAAGATATCTTTTGGGGAGGAAATTAATTATTTTTTATTTTTTTTTTAGTTTTTTTTATTTTTTTTTATTATTATGTTTTTTGTTTTTATATTTTTTTTTTGAACATTTTTATTTTATTTTGTATTTTTTATTGGGATGAAGAATTTATTGATTATTATATTTAGAGATATTCATTATATTATAATTATTTTATTTATAATATATTTTTTTGATAAAAAAAAATTAAATTTATTTTTAAGTTATATTATATTAAAAATGAAAGACCTTGATATAACTATTGATGATAATAATAATATTAGAGTATTACCTATTGAAAAATATACTGCTTCTCAAAAATTAAAAGGTGAATCAACAAAATTTGTTTCAAGTAAGAAATATTAAATTTATAAAAACATTATATAGAAATTATTCAATTCAATGATTTAATTAAATCATTAAATGATATTATTGAAAAGCATTCAAAAGTAATTGAAAAGGAAAAATTAAAAGCTTTAGGAAAAAGAAATCAATTATATGAAGAAGTAGAATCAAGAGAAAAAAGAGAACAAGAACTTAAAGTTTTAATAAGAGAAAAAAGAGAAGAATTAGAAAGATTAAAAAGTCAAAGTGATTCATTATTAAAAATTGAACAAGAACAAAAAATGGTAATAGAAAAATTAAGTAATAATGAAGAACAATAACAAAAAAAAAAAATAAAAAAAAAAATAAATTTTTAATATTATTTCATAAAAATTCCAAATTATTATACTTTAAAAATAAACAAAACTAAAAAAAAAATAAAAAAAAAAAATAAGTGAAAAAAAAATTTATTTTTTTTCTTCTTCTCCAACTAATTCATCTAAAATATTTTTTTTCTTAATAAAAAAAGTTAATAAAAGTAAACCTTTATTTTTATCCCATTTAGCTTCAGTTTTATCTTTAAAAACTTTATATTGTAAAATATGATTAAGTAAAAATTGTGGTGTAGTTAAATGAACACTTTGTTCTTTAACTTCTAATCCAATTTCTTTTAAATTAGTATTAGGTAAATAAACTTTCATTAATAATTGATCACAAGAATTAGAAGAAATATCTTTATCAGATAAACCTAAATAAATATCTTCAGTTCCAACATTTTGTTTATATAATATTTCAAATTTAGGTTTTGGTCTATCATCTTCTTCAAATTTTTCTTCTTTAAAATCTTTTTCAGTCCAAATTTCATTTTTTGGTTTTGTTAATATTCTATGATTATATTTTGCTTCTATTTTTGTATTTGGAGGTGCTATTTCTTTCTTTTCATTTCCATTTATATTTCCTGGATTTAATGTTGATTTTGTCTCATTTGAATAAAATTGATTTTGATCTACATCATCATTTTCTGCTCCATTTAATAAATTACTTAAACTTTGAATATCTCCTAATGAAAATCCTCCATCTGCCATTTAATATATGTTTTATTATTTTGTTTATTTTTTATTTAAAAATAAAAAATAATTGTTTTTCTCAATTTCTTATTTCTTTTTTACATTTATTTTATAAATAATTTTTTATTATTATAAAAATAATTTTTTTATATTTAATATTTTAATAAAATAAAAAATTTTTTATATTATATAATCATTAATAAAATTCCCAAATATTAACATTTTTTAAACTAACAGTAATAATATTTCTTTCATTAATTTGGCACATACTTAAAATATATGTATTATGAGCTTGAATTATACTTGCTAAATTAACGCAATTATTTATATTATATTGTTGAATAGAATTATCATTTTCACTAACAATTAAAGTATTATCAAAAAGTAAAGATAAAGAAACAACTGCATTTTCTATACCAATTCTTTTTTCTATAGTCATTGTATCACTTTTTACAATAAATATAATTCTATTTGTACCAATAGCAATTTTACTATTTCCAATTTCAATTAAACCATTCATTGAAGAACAATATATATTATTTAATGTTCTAATTTCATCTAAATTTTCTGGAATATAAAATATTAAATTTCCCTTAATTGAAGAAGAAACTAATTTTTTATTTTTTGTTTCTAAAATAGAAATAAATTCTTTTGGAGAACCTGGATTTTTAGAATATAAATTATCATAAGGAAATTTTCCAGTCCATATTTCTATACTATATTGATTACAACAAATAACATTTCCAGTAAAAGAACTTATAGTTTTGAAAATTGGCTCATCTTTTTCCATTTTAATATCTCCAACACATTGATAATTTGTTTTATCAAATATCCATATTTTAATATATCCTAATGAATCTCCTGAAATTAATTTTTTTTCTTTATCATTCATTTGAGATAAAGTAAAAATTGGATTTTTATGACCTTCCATTTTAATTTCCATTTCAAAATTTAATGAATTACATATTTCTATATGTTTTCCAACTGCTAAAGCAAATCTTTTATCAAATAATAATAAAATATATGATGTTACTCTGTTTTTATTTGTTGATTTTGTTTTTATACATTTTAAAGATGATATTAAATATAAATATTTTGATTCTTCATCTGTGTTTATTATTGGAACATAATTGTCATTTTTACTTTCTTCAATCATTATTGTAGGTTCATTATTATATATGTTAATTAATTCTTCATAATTGTTTTGATTAACTGATTGTATTAATTCTCTTTCATTTTTTTCTATTTTTAATATTAAATCTTCTTTTAAATATTTTTTATATTCTGTTAGTGTTTTATTCCTATCAAATTTTGAATTGTTAAAATTACAAATATTTTTTAAGTTTTTTATTATTACATAATTTAAATTATCTTTTTTTATTTTATATGTATCTATTATATAAATTGCAGTATATAATAAATCATTATTTATTTTACAAAAGTTATCATATAACTGTTGCAATTCATTTTTTTCTATTTGTTTACATTGTTTAATAAATTTTTGCTGAATTTGATGAATATCTTTCAATAAATAATTTTCAGCCTCTTTTTTATTATCTTCAATTTTTTTTAGTTCATCATCTTTAATTAAAATATCTTGAATCATTTCAATTTCATTTATATTATATCCAATTTCAAGACATTCACTACAAATATTTCTTTTGGAATTTTTAGAATAACCAATACAAGGTTTAAAATGCATAAAACAGAAATGATCAAATAAATCAATACTAATTAATTCATGACCTGGTTTGTATTCTTTATGAATGTCAAGACAAGTTTGACAAAAAATTAATTTGCAAGTTATACAAAAATTTAAACTTTCTACACCTCCGTGTCCAAGAGCAGTTTCACAAATATTACATAATGAAGAATTAAATGACATTAATCTAAAAGAAATTAAAAATTGATCTAAAGGAATATTACTTATTTGATTTGGCTCTTTTAAAGTACATTCACATGAATAAATTACTTGAATTCTATCTTCTATTTTTTCTATTGTTATTATTGGAATTTGAAAACATGTTGAACAACGAAATATATTCTCATTTGTTGTATTTACATTATAATTATCAATTACTATTGAATCTTCTATAAAAATATCCATTTTTTGATTTGATAATTATTTAAAAAAATATTAGTTTGCCTATTTGAGAAATTAATTTTCTTTTTATTTATTATAATAATTAAAATTTGAATAATTTTTAAAAATTATCTAAAGGGAATATCAAATTAAAAACCTATAAATTTATAAATTTCTGATTTAAATTTAAATAAAAAATGAATATAAACAATCAAAATAAAAAACCAATGAACTCAAAAAAAACAAATAATAATCAAAAAGATTCTTCTTTTGAAAATGTCAAAAATAAAAAAATTGTAACTCAAAATCAAAAAAAGATTCCTCAAACTCAAAAATTAAAAGTTTTAAAAATTGTTCAAAATGAAGAAAATCCTTCAACAACAATTCAAAAAACTATGAATCAAATAAATATAACTAATCAAACAATTAATTCAGAACCAATTTTTAAAACAAATACAAATATTGATTTTCAAAATATCATTTCTTTTGAAAATGAAGTTCCAAAACATTATGAAAACACACATTCAATAAAATCAAATTTAAATAATCAAAGCTTTAATAATTCTATAAATAATTCAAATAATTATTTAATAAATTCTCAGTTTAAAAAATATGATATTAATTCAGAAATCGCGCCAAAAAATTTATTATTATCTGAAATAAATTCAAATCAAAAATTACCTGTAATGTTAGATATTGAAATGAAAGATAATAATTCTTTTAATACAAGTAATATTAATAACATTACATTTAATAATTTAATTGAAATAGAAAAAAAAGAAAAAAGTTTCAATGGAGATATTGAAATGAAAGATGAAAATTCTCAAAAATTTCAAAAAAGAAATTCTTATAATAATTTAATTTATAAAGTAAGTCATAGTCTTCGTCCTCAATCACCTTTAAGAGAAATAAAATATATAAAATATCAAGAACAATATTATTTATTAGTGAAAAAAATTGCAAATGGACTTAAAATAAAGACAAAACCTGCAAGTTATAAAATTTTTAAATTAGGAGAATATAGATATTTAATTAAAAAAATTGCAGATGGATTAAGAAGAACTTTAAAAATTGAAAAAACTCATAATTTTTATTATAAAACTTTAGTAAGAAAAATTGCTATGAAATTAAAAGAAAATTTAAAAGAGAAAAATATGAAAGATTTTTATTATAAGACTTTAGTAAGAAAAATAGCAATGAAATTAAAAGAAAATTTAAAAGAAAAAAATATGAAAGATTTTTATTATAAAACTTTAGTAAGAAAAATTGCAATGAAATTAAAAGAAAATTTAAAAGAGAAAAACATGAAAGATTTTTATTATAAAACTTTAGTAAGAAAAATTGCTATGAAATTAAAAGAAAATTTAAAAGAGAAAAACATGAAAGATTTTTATTATAAAACTTTAGTAAGAAAAATTGGTTTAAAAATGAGAATTTCACTTAAATTAAAAGAAAAAGATGAAATGATGAAAAATAAAATAATAAATGAAGAAAGAAATATCGATATAGAAATGAAAGATGGAACAAAAAAAAATATTCAAAATATACAAAACATTGAAACTACTAATATAAATAATAATAATAAATTAAGTTTTTCTAATCCATATGATGTAAATTTAAATATTAATAATCCTTCAAAAAGAGTAAGTATTGAAAATTCTTCTTTAAATGATACTACTTTTGATATTAATGTGAATGCTAAAAACATAGAAAAATTAAAAGAATTGAAAAATCTTTCAAAGCAAAAAAACATTACTTATAATAATAATGATGATTATGAAATGAAAGATGAAACTCAAAAAGAATATTTAAAATCAAATGATAAAAATATGAATAACATAAAAGTTCAACAAGAATTAAATTCATATTATAATAATATAATTGAAAAAAAATTAACAAATTTATCAAAACAAAAACAAGAATTAAAACCAGATTATTCACCTAATCAAGATTCAAATAGAAAAGCTTTAAATAATATAAATCAAAATTCCATAAGTAAAGAAACAAATATTATACAAAATAATATTCAATCAATTTCACCTAAAAGAATTTTAATTAAACAATTTCAACCATCTCCAAATAAAAATTATAAAGTTTATACTCCTTCAAAAAATATAATATCAAATCAATTTAAAACAGAATATTTTAATCAAGTTAATAATTATAGTTATTCAAAATCAAAGCCTATGACTCCTTTAAAACAAATATATCCTTCAGAAAAAAAAATACCAATTAAAATAAAAAAACCAATTAAAAATTATATTAATTCATTTTCAAAAAAAGAAAAAATAATTGAAAGAGTTGAAGAAGAAAAAAATAATAATGAAAATCCAATATTAAATAATTCAAAAACAAGAATAACAATTCAATTAAAAAACATAAATTCATCTTCAGAAAACTTTATTCAAGACTTTGAAAAATTTTTATTAGAAAGAGAAATAATAATAATAAATTTAATTCCTTCTGAATCAGGATTAAAAAGTTTAGGAATTTTATCAAGATTAGATTTTTGGTTTTTATTTATAGATTATTTAGTAAAAAAAAATAATATAGATATTTCAGAATATATTTATGTTTATTCTAAATTTTCTGAATATCCAAGAACAAAAGAAGAATCAGAACAATTTAAAAAATTCTTTTATTCAAATATTTTAAGATATTATACTTCAGAAGAAATAAAATCAGAATTATTAAAAAAGAATATTCAATATGATGAATTAAATATTGATGCAATATGTAAATTAATTCCACAACCAAATTTAAGAGAAAATATTGATATAGTAGAATCAAAAAGAATAAAAAAAGAAGAAATGGAAAAAGATGAAAATTTTCATAAAAATTTATCAAAATGTATTCATAAAATAATATTAGAGAATAAAAAAAATTTAAAAATCTCAAATGAATTAAATATAAATTATGAAATAAATAATCCACATAATTTAAATAATAATATAATTGATTCATCAAATTCATTTTTAATATCAGGTCAAGAAAAAATTAAAATAGAAAAAAAAGATACTTCAACAAGTCCATTTGCAAGTAAAAAAAAAGAAAAAACTGAAATTGGAATTTCTCCAATGAAAATAGAAAAGAATAATAAAAATATTTCAACTTCTCCAATTAAAATGATTGATGAAGAAATTGATGTAAATTTAAATGATAATAATAATGAAAAAATAAGTTCTTCTTTAGAAAATGAAGAATATGATACTCCTAAATTTTCTCCTAAAAAAACAAATTTAGAAAATGAAGATGAAAATAAAAATGAAAAAAATGAAGAAGGAAAAAATTTTCTGAATGAATTAACTAAAAAAATTCAAGAAGAAGAAAAAATAGAAAATTTAGATAATCAAATTGAAAATATAAATGAAGAAAAAGAAGAAAAGAAAAATAAAAAAAAGAATATTAAAAAAAAAAATTATGAAAGTGAAGAAGAAAGTGAAAATGATGAAGATGAAAAAAAGAAAAAAACAAAGAAAAGAACTTTAAATAATAAAAAGAAAAAATCTTTTAAAAAAATAGAAGAAGAAGAAGAAAAAGAAGATTCTAAAAGTTCTGAAGAAACTTTATCTGATGATGAAGAAAAAAAGAAAAAAAGTAATAAGAGAAAAACTTCAAAAAAAAAAAAATCTAAAAATAAAAAATTAGAAGATGAATTTATTTTAAGTGATAATTCTGATATTGAAGAAGAAAATGAAAATGAAAATAAAAGAAGAACTAAAGGAAGAAGAACTCCAAATAAAAAAAAAAATCAGTCAAAGAAAAGAAAATAAATAATTCATTATATTATTATATAAAATTTATTAATTTTTTTTTAATATAATATATGATAATTATAACAAAATTACATTTTTTTCTCTTTATTTATAAATGAAAGATATTCTTAATTATGTTATTTTATAATATTTTTTAGATAATTAAACAACATTTATTTTCATTTTTATATTTCATTTTTTGTTTTAATGTTTCCTCTCCATTTTGAGAATCATTAATTCTATTAGAATTATTTATTGTATTTTTATTTGTTTTAGAATTTATTTTTTCATTGATATTATTAAAAGTATTATCATTAGAATTTATATCATTATTATTATCATTATCATTATTATTATTATTATCATTATCATTATTATTATTATTATTTTTATTTTGTAATGGAGAAAAATCAACTTTCTGTTCAATATGACCAATAACATTATCGAAAAAATTTTCCTGATTTTCTTTTTTTTGTTTATTTTTTAAAAATTTCTCATTTTTTAAATCAATATCATCTAATTTAATATCATGATTAATTGCATTATAATTATTCTCATTATTTTTATCATTTTTTTTGTAGTTATTATTTTCTAAATCAAGATGATTATTATATTCAATCTCCCAATCATAATAAAAATCTAATTCAAAATTACTTTTTTTTAAAACATTAAGAAATAAATTTTCTAACATAGAATAATTTGGATCTTCTTCATATTTTAATTCTCTAGTATATTTAATATAATCTTCAAATTCTTTTGGAAAACCATTACAAAGAATTTGAGGAGTAATTTCTTTTTTTTTTTCTAAAATATTACCATATTTATCATATTTATTTTTAATTGGTAAACCTTGCCAAGCTAATTTTCCTAATAAAAAATACATTAAAACATAACCAACAGCTTCTAAATCATCTCTTCTACTTTGTTCAAAACCTTCTAAAGCATTTATTGAAGCATATCTTGCAGTTCCAGTTAATTTTTTATTTGTTTTCATTTCATAATGTTCTAAATTATCTGTCCTATATTTTTTAGCTAAACCAAAATCTAATAAATATATATTTTTTTCCTTTTCTTCTATTCCTATTACAAAATTATCTGGTTTTATATCTCTATGTATTATATTTTTGT
Organism: Isotricha sp. YL-2021b; assembly: GCA_023805745.1. Lineage (NCBI taxonomy): Eukaryota > Ciliophora > Litostomatea > Vestibuliferida > Isotrichidae > Isotricha > Isotricha sp. YL-2021b. The sequence goes on along the minus strand of JAJJKW010000297.1, from coordinate 24,461 downwards.
CATGAATAAAATTTAATATTTTTATCATTTGATATCCTATATTACATACTGATCTTATTGACATTTTTTTTGAAGGTAAATTGTTGAAAAGATTTTCTAATGATTTTCCTAATAATTCCATTGTTAATATATTATAATTTTCAGAATAACCAAAAGAAATTATAAAAGGAATTCCAGCTCAAAATATTATAAATTTATTTATATTATTTTTACGTCCTTTTAAATAATTCATTATATATGCTTCTTTTTCTAATAAGTTTTTTCCATTTAATTTATTTTCAAATTTCATTGCAAATTTTTGTTGATTATAATGAGCTTCATATATACTTCCAAATGCTCCTTGACCTAATTTATTTATAATTGTGTATTTATTAAAAAAAACTTTTCCAATTAAATCTTCATTAATACTCATATTAAAAATCTAAAAAAAAAATTATTTTTAAAAATATAACTTTTTTTTTGTTTAATTTTGATAAAAAAAGAAATAAAATTAAAAAAAAGAGTTAAGATTATAGAGGAATATTAACCATTCAGTATATATGAAAAATACATTATAAAAATTGCTTGTTCTCAAGTTTGTGATTTAAATTGATTTATTATTTAATAATAAAATTAAAATTAAATATTTAAACTTAAATAATATAAAAAATTATTTTCATTATTTATTAAACTGAAAAAATAAGAGAAAATTAATAAAAAAATTGTATTTTAAAATATTTTTTAAATATTTTGTAATATAAAATGAAATTATTTTATTTATCAATGTATTTTAAAATTCTAATTATTTATTTTAATTAAATATTTTTTAATTCTTACGTGGTTTGATTAAAATTAAAATATTAATATTATTTAAAAATAAGAAAAAAGAAATTATACATATTTGAAATAGAATTTAATAGTTAATTATATTTAAATTTACACTTTATTTGCATCATCACTTTTTTTTAAGTTTGTAGATTGTCTTAAATTACGAATATAAGGACCAATAATAGGAATCCATTCAAAATATCCTAAAAATTTCAAAGCATATGCTTTAAAAAATTCATAAATACCATAAATTTGAACACAAGCTCCTATAAATTTTAATCCAGTAACAATAAAAACTAAACCAATAATCAAAGCAATAGAACCTTTAATTTTTCTTGCAAAAAACATTATAGTTTCTTGGAATCCAACTAAAATATATAATCCAACCATAAATAAAACATTAGATAATAATAATAAAGCTCTGTCGAAAAAGAGAAGAACTCCTATTCCATATAAAATTCCTGAAACTCCCAAAACTACTGTTCCTAATTCTATATATTTATTAATTATATTATTTACTCTTATTATCATCCATACTCAAAAAATTCATTTTAAATAATAATTTATCTTATTAAAATATTATTCTTTATTTTAAATAATTTTTAATATTCTTTTTTAAATAATCCTATAACTAAAATAATATCATTTAAGATTCTAATATTTTTTTATTTTCTTTTAACTTTTTTATTCACTTTTTAAGAATTTTTTTAAAAATTTTATATTTAAATTTAAAGTATAATTCTTTTAATTTAATTAAAAAATTTTACCTTTCTGATTTGGAATTTTATTCCTAAATCACAAAAATCCAATTCAATAATCTTTACTCAAAATTCAGTTTTTTTCTCCTTTAATTAGTTTAATTTCTTTATTTGAAAAACTACCTATTTTTTTCTACTTTGGAAATATTATTATATTGTCTTGAAAGAAAAAAAAAATACTTTAAATTTTGAATTGTAAAGTTTTATTTTTTTTGATTTTTATATTAGATTTGAAAAAATTCAATATTATTTAAGGGAATTGAATTTTTTTAAGTAAATTTATGTATTTTACTTGATAAGGACTAATAAAAATTATTGTTCTCAAGAAAAATAGTAAAATAATAAATAATTTAAAAAAAAAATAAACCTTTTCAAATAAAACAATTACCCATTTAATATATATAAAATTTATATTTTACTTTAATATTTACTATTAATATAATAAAATGATAATTTGTTCCCTTATCATTTGAGTTTCTCTTAAAACATGATTATTAACATTATTCAAATATCATAAATTTTTCTAAATCTCATACAAATATAACATTCATTTATTATACTATCATTATTTATAATTAATGTATTAATCAAACCATTTTTAGGATTAAATTTTTTTAAATTATTTTTTTAATTCAAATACAATTAAATGTCTGAATATGCAAAACTTGTAAGTTGTGATTCAAAAAATATTTATCTTCCAAAAAATGTTGCTGAATTATCAGAATATTTAAGAAAAGAAATAGAAAGTTAAATTATAATAAATAATAATTAGAGGTTGATAGAGATCAAGATATAGAAATTAAATTTGATGATGTTCCTTTTGAAGTATTAGAAGTATTAGTCAGTTATTTAAATACAAAAGTAAATTTAAATTTAATTTATTCTTTTATATAGTATTATTATGAACAAATGAAAGATTTAAAACCTGGATATAATGAACCATATCCTATTCCTGAAAATCTTTCTTTAGATGTAAGTTAATTTGTAATTTTATTTTTTATAGATTGTTAAGAAATATTTATAAACAAATATTTAATATTTAATTATTCTATTTTTAAAATTATATTATTTTATTAATATAATTATTTATAATTTTTTCCAAATAAAGAAATGTGAGAATAAATTAATTTATATAAAATATTTTACTTTAAAATAGGACAAATATTATCAATACAACAGTTTTTCAAGAAAAAAAATTAAAAATTGTTTTTTTAAAATGAAGAAAAATACAATAAATAATCAAGTTTAAAAAAAAAAGATTAATAATAATAAGAATCTTGATGACATTTAAAATATTAATTATAATAATGAATGACTTTGATTGGGAAAATATATTTGTTATCAAAATTATAATAAAGAATTATATTAATTTCATTAGTTGATTTTATTTTTTATAATCTTTTAAACTATATATTTATGGCTCAAAATCGAATTGATCTCCAGCTGATGGAGGTACTTTTATAGGAGTTGAAGCCATATAATGTTCTCCAATTCCTAAATTATTGTGATCAATTTGACTAATTTGATTTTTTTCTTTATTTTCAATTTGAAGAGAAAAATCATCTAATGGGTTTGAACTTTGAGAAATTTTTACTTCTTTATAATCACTGGAGTTAATATTATTGTTATTATTATTTTTATTATTATTATTTCCAAGAGGAAATTGACCTTCTTTTTCATCTAATTTATTATTGGATTGAATGGATATTTTTTTAAAGTCATCTGTTAAATCAAAATCATCAATTGGATTAATTACTTGTTGATTGACTTTATTAATTATAGATTTATCAGTATGATTTATACTATAAATATCACTTCCTGCACTTGAATTATTTGCTATTGAAGGATTAAATTGATTTTCATTATTAATATAATGAATAACATCTTTTCTCTTTTTATTATTATTATTAACCATATTATTATTTCTATTTACATTATTTAGATTTGTGTTTCTATTTAAAGTATTGTTCATATTATTATTTATTACATTTTTATTCCCTTTAATTTGATTATTATTTCTTTTTTGTGAATTCAAATTATCACCTAATATTAATTTTTCATGAAATACACTAACAAATTTATGATATTTTTGTCCAGAAGTCATTAAATCATATCTATTTATTGTTCTATTTATATCTTCTTCAATTCCTAAAGTAATTTCCATTAATTTTTCATCTTTTAATTGATCTCCAGAAATAGTTACAATTAATTTATTATTTGCTTCTCTTAAAGGACTTAAAACTTCAGATAAACATTGAAATTCATTGAAATCAATCATTTGATTTGCTAAAGCAATATTATCAATAATATTTCTTTCATAATCAATTAATTTTGCATATCTATTATTAAATTTATTAAAATCTAAATATGATTTTAAAGTTTCAACATAATTAAAATCAGAAAGTGACTTTTTTAAATTATCTTTTTTATTTACATTAGGAATTTCTGGTTCAATTAATTCATCTTTTTGAACAAAATCATTTCTAAAATTTGATAAAGTTTGATAAAAACCTCCTATATATTCATGATATGATGAAACATAATTATCTGGAAATTTTATTCTATTTTTTAATAAATTATTATAAACTTGAGAAAAATTTGGAAATTCGTTACTTTTATTTGCAAATTTAATACCCCATTTTTTAATTAGACTTAAACATTTATTTTTAAGTTCTTCATTATTTTCTTTTAAAATATTAAGAAAGAAAGTTAAAAATTCTTTTGAAGATATTTCATTATGAATTAAATCATTTCCATAATCTACTAAATAATCTATAATGTCCATATACAGTAATTGTTCTAAAATTGGTGGATTCATTAATTTTGATTCTATATAGTGTAAAGATTGTTTTAATCTAAAAAGTTATTGATATATTTTTACTTTTCTTCATCATTCATACAAATTTTAAGCAAATTTGCCCATTCTTGCCTATTATAACCTTTAGCATAAATTATTCCTGTTATGGAAGTAATACCTGACATTTTTTATTTTTTATTATAAATTAAGTTAAATATTAATTGTTTAAATGTATTTAAAAAATAATTAATTATAAGAAATATCAATTTATTATTTCTTTCTATTGCTTAATTAATTTTGATTATTAAAATGATTTTCATTATTTAAATGTTGATTATCATTATTACCATTATTATTATTATTATCATTATTATTATTGTTATTATTATTATCATTATTATTATTGTTATTATTATTATCATTATTATCATTATTATTTACTTCATTATTGAGATTATTTACTTCATTATTCATATTATTTACTTCTCTATATCGTATTCCTATTGTTTCTAAATATTGTGCTTTCATTTCTTTAAAAACATTAAAAATAGCATTCATAGAAAAAATATAAAATGAAAGACAAATTGTTATAATAATTAAAGTATTGATATGCATTTTTATTGAATCATTAATAAAATAATTTTGGAAAAAAACTCCAATATCAAATATTAAATATATTATATTAAAAGAAGTTGAAATTATATATAATCCACCATAAATATAATAAAATGAAAAATTCATTAAAATTAGGAAAAATGTACTAAATATATCTATTATACTATCCATTACATAATCTTGTGATAATCGATAGGTAAATTTTATTATATTAATAATTATTTGAATTAATAATATAAATTTAGATAATACTATCATTTTTTTTAATTTCCTATTAGGAGATATTACTTCTCTAAAACAATTCATTTTTATTTTTTCAATAATGATTGAAATAAATAAAAAACTATATAAATAACAATTTAATAAATTAAAATTAAGATAATAAAAAAAATAAAAAAAATAAAATATATATTTATATAATTTATAAATATATAATATATTAATATATAGAATAATTGAAAAATTTAAATAAAACAGAAGTTTTTCAAATAATAATGAATAAAAAAAAGCTATTTATTTATTTTATTTTTTTCCAGAATTCATTTGATTATTTTTCATTTGCATTAAAATATTTCCTAAATTACTAACTAAACTATTTTGTGGATTATTATTATTATTCATAATAGGAATATTAGTGATTAAATTTTGATTATTAATAGGAGGAATAATACTATTAATATTATTTCCATTATTTAAATTTGGATTATTAATATTATTATTAATATTAGGAGTAGTATTAGAAGGAACCATTAAATTAGGAAAATTAGGATTAAATTGAGGAAATAAATTATTCATTGGATTAACAAAATTAGTATTAATTAAATTATTCATTACTCCTGGAATAGAATTATTAAAGTGATTTTGTGGATTTACAAATCTAGGAATTGTCATTAAATTATTTGTATTTTGAGTTGGAATAATTGGATTTGTATTTTGATTTCCAGAAGGTAATTTAATTAAATTATTTGGAGGGAAATTTATTGGAGGTTGAACTGTGTTTGGAATTATTGGATTTATTGGAGGTTGTTCTTTTGGAATTATTGGATTTTGCTCTGGATGAATTAAATTATTTGGTTTTTGAATATTATCATTAATATTATTATTATTTGTATTATTCATTATATTCATATTATTTATATTTTGATTTAATTGATTATTATCTACTTGATTTTCTTTATTTTCTATTTGGATATTTTGATTTTGATTTATATTATTATTATTATTATTGTTTATACTATTTTGTTGTATATTTAAATTATTTTGGTTTTGATTATTTTGATTTATTGTATTATTATATGTTAAATTTACTACTTTTTGACCTGGAACAACATTATCAACATGAGTTGATAAATTTCTTCCTGAAACTTTACTTAAATATCTTATATTTTCTTTACTAATATTATTATTTGGAATTGTATTTACCATTGTTTTATTTGTTGTATTTGTATTTGTAATTAATTTATCATATTTTGATTTATATATGAATAAATTTAATTTACTATTTATTTTCTTTTTTAATTTATGTAAAAGATTTCCTGAATTGTTAAACATAAATAAATTATTTGTTGAGTTTTCTTTTTCTAATTTTAAAAGATTTGATGTGTCCATTTTAATATTATCTAAATTATAAAAGAATAATTCATCAATTTTTTTATCATATTCATTTTCATTTGATAAAAGATACATTTTATTAACAACTGTAGAAGAAATTACAAAAGATATTTGACAAAATTTATTAAAAATTAATTCATTATTTAATATTATATTACAATATTTTTCAAAAGGATCAGTATTTAAAAAATAATATTTTTTCCTTAAACTATAATAATCATATTTATTTATTAATGTTTCATTCATCAAATAATCAATGAATAAATCAATATCAAAAGCATTTTTTCTCATATTTAAAGTATCAACTTTACTTAAAAAAATTCTATGTTTTTTCCAATTTAAAAGTTTTTCAAATTCATTAATTTGATTTTTATTATATTCATTAATATTACCATTCATATTCATATTATTATAATTATTTTCTTCATTATTTATATTATTTTTCTCAACTTCCAAAGGGAAATTTAATCCATAACCTTGAATTTGATAAAAATCATAATATTTATTTATTAATTTAACTTTTTCTGCAATTTTTCTTGTTTTAGGTAAAGGAATTTCTTTTATTTCTTGATTTATTATTTCAATTTTTTCTTTTTGAGAATCTAATAAAATTTTAAGAGTTTTTAATCCAAAATAAACTGTATCAATTTCATCATTGGAATAAAACCAAAGAATATCCATTAATTGAGATAAAACTTTACTTAATAAAACAAAATTTTCATCATTTGATTTTTTTGGCTCAATTAATAAAACCTTTATTAAATGATTAAATCTTGTTTTTGTTAAAATAATTTTACCTATATCTTTATTTTTAACATTTACTTTATCTGAGTTTTCATAATAATTTAAATCATTAAATAATATTATTACCAATTTACTTAAGGTCTTTCCTAATAAATGTAAATATTCATTTTTGATTTTTAATTCTTTAGTTGACATTAATAATTTTGAAATTGTTGGTGATAAAGTTAAAATTGGAAGTAATAAATTTTGGCCATAATAATTAGAAGAAATATTGATAAAAATAACAATAATTTTTTGAGTAAGAATTATTATTTTATCAATATAATCACTTTTAGTATTTAATTGGGAAATATTAATTAATTTATTAAAAATTGAAAGAAAATAAACGCATTCATTTAAAGTTTCAATTATATCTTTTTTTTCAGGTAATTCTTCTACTAAATCATATCTTATCCCAGAAGCATAATATATATTATTATTATTTGTCCTTTTGCTATCCATTAAAACTTTTATTCCTTCTAATATAATAAATAATATATCAAATATTATTTGTTTTAATTTTGTCTTTCCTTCACTTTCTTTAATACCATTTACATTTACATTTATTTCATTTTTCACATTTTGAATTAAATATTCTTTAAAAAATGAAAATATTTTTCTATATTGTTCTGTTACTTTATGATAAATAAATAAGAATTTATAATCACTTTTTAAAAATATTGTTAAAAATTTCAATATTTTCATCATTTTTTGTAATTCAGGAACATATATACCATAATCCTTTTCTTCTAAAATATTACAATTAACTTTTGAAATTTTATTAAAAGAACTATTTAAATATGTTAATATTGTCATACAAATATTATTTTGAACATTTAATGAATCATTACCAACATATCTTTTAAAAATTCCTAATAAAACTTGTGCTGTATTATATAGTAAATAATCATTGTTAGTTTTTATTCCAATTTCAATTATATATTGAAGTATATTTTCACTGTCTTTATTTTGAATAATAAAACTATTTAATGATAATGGTTTAATTTTATTTAAATTATCTAAAGTTTCAAATAAAATGGAATCATCTCCATTTTCTTTATTAGGAGTTTTAATGGCTTTAGTTAAATAATCAACAAAGTTTTCAACAGTATGCTCACTATTAATAATATGAATCATAAAATTTAATAGAAACATCATTCCAAATTTATACTTTGTATTATTTATTAAATGTTGAATAATAAATTTAAAATTTAATTTAATTGTAGTATTAAATAAGCATATTTGTCTAAAAGCACTAAGAGCAGTTTCAAATAAGGTTTGAATATAATAAGCACTTTCTAAGATATTATCATTTGAAGAATTTCCATTCGTATTTGAATAAATATCAAATAAATAATTCATACAATTTAATATTAAAGTCACAGTTTCATGAATTACACTGTCATCTCTATAATGATCAACATGACTACTTAGTAAATTTGATAATAATTGTTTAAATATTTCATATGTATGACAAAGTAATGTTGAATATTCTTTTATTTTTTCATATTTACTAATAAACAAATTATCATTTGCATTTTTCATTATTGTATCATTATTCATTTGATTTTGTGTATTTTCTTCATTCTGTTTTGAATCATGTTTTTGCAAATAATATTTTAAACTAAAATTTGTATTTATAATTAAATATTTCAAAGCAAGATGAATATGAGCAGAAACACTATCAATCAACAATAATGGATTAATTCGAATCTATAATATTAAAAAAAATTTAAAAAATATATAAATTTACATTTAAATTTAGGATTTTCACAGCTGAAAAAATTTCATTTATTAGGCTTCCTTTTAATTTGAGTTCTTCTAAAAAGTTCTCTACTTTATTTTGATAATTTTGAATATTTAATTTAAAATCATCTAAATATTCCATTAATTTTTCATCTTTAATGTTTATTACTTTTTTATTTAAATTATATTTCATAATATTATTAAATATACTATCATTTATTATTCTCATTAAAGATTTTACTTCTTTATTTTCAGTAGGTTTTAATAAAGAAATTAAAACATCTAAATCATTGAATAAACTAGAATTTATTAATTCTAAATCTTTGGAGTCATAAACATTTACAATAGTCTTTTTTAATTGTATCATTTCATTTAAAATACTTTTTCCATAGCAAAGAAGGAAAAGATCAGAATTAGTATCTAAAGAAGAAAAAATTTTAAATAAAATTCTAGTTAAAGCAGTTATATGTCCTTCATATTCAGTTATGTTTTCTCCAGATTGAATATATTTATTTAAAGTCTCAATTAATCCTTTAAAAAAATAATCATTATTACAAAAAGATAAAAATGCTTGTTCTGAAATATTACTATTTTTAAAGGTTTTTTCAAATTCTAAAATTATATCCAGTGATTTATCATTTATTTCACTTTGTTCTAATATATCAATATTCTCCATTATTCCTATATAATCATCAAATAAATTTAAATAAAAAAATGAATATTGAAGTAAATATTTTAATTGAAGAAAATGAAGTTGTAAAATATATTCTTCAGTAAATTCTATTTTTTTACATGAACAATTAATTAATATATCATTTATTTTCTCATATTTATTATTTTCATAAAGAGATTTATTAAGTAAAATTTGATTAAAACCTTTTAAAGCTTTAATTTTAACTTTAAATAAAGATTTTTCCTCAATTTTATCTTCTAAAGGAGAACTAATAATTTTAATAACTTGAAATAAATTTTGAGTTTGATGATAATTTTTAGAGAAAAAATTTATTCCTCCTCTACTTAAAGCAATATATGAAATAATATTTTTAATAATAATTCCAATTTCAAAGAATTGAGGAAAAGATTGTATTTGTTCATTCATTAATATTATACTTAAATTTTGAAGTAAATTATATTGTTCTAACATTTGGCAAATTTCATTAGAAATTTCACCACATTGGAAAATATTTGTAAAAGAATTTGTTTCATTTTTTAATAAAGAAAAAAAATCTTCATCTCCTTCATTTCTATCATTTTCATTTAAAGTTTCATAATATTTTCTATTAGTTTTAATATAATCAATCCAATAATATTTATATGGATAATCTTTATCTAAAAAAGTATTATCATCTATTTTATTTTTTTTATATGAAATTTCAATTTTTTGAATTAAATCAAAAATACATTCAAGTGTATAAATAACTTTATTATAATCAATATAATTTTCATTTCTTTTTAAAATAATATTTTTCAAAATCAAATTGTTTAAATTTTTCAAATACAACATTAAATTTATTTTATTAATAATGTGTTTAATAATATTTTGTATTAAAACATTTCTTTTACTAATTATTAAAGTATTAATTATTTGATAACCATTTATTAAAGGAACTTTTTTATGTTTTTTAATAAAATTTTTTTTAGCAGAATGAGAATCATTAGAAGAATCTCTATTATTTTTATTTCTACTTCTTTCTCTTGAAGAAGATTTTGAAGAAGATTTACTTTTAGATTTTTTATCTTTATGTTTTTTTCTATCTTTATCTTTATGTTTACTTTTATGATCTTTACTTTTAGATCTACTTTTTTCTTTTTCTTTTTCTTTTCTTTTCTCTTTCTCCTTCTCTTTCTCTTTTTCTTTATTTTTATTTTCGATGTTTTCGTTTATTATTTCTTTTGTGGATTCTTTAATTAAAAAATATTGTTGTTTAAATTTTTTTTGATCAATTGTTTCAAAAAGTCTTTCAAATGCGCTTTTAAAGGTAATTAATTTATAAATAATTTCTAAAGCTAATGCTTTAATTAAAATAGAAGAATTACTATCTTTTATATTATTGTTAAATTGATTCTCATTATTAATGAGAATAATTTTATATAATTTTTCCATGCCATAACTACTAATAAATTTATCTACTAATAAATTGCTATTGGAAATATATTTTAATAATTTTAATCCAAATTTAATTTCAGTATAACCATATATATTACCATTTAAACTATTACTAATGATATTTATAACTTTATCAAAAGGAATCTTAGAATAAATTTCTAAATTTTCATTTCTGAATACACAATCCATATCTAAATAAGCAAAATTTCTTCTAATTAAAATCTTAAGAATATCAAAAAGCAACATATAAGATTTCTGATGTTCTTCAATTCTCTCATCATTTAAGGAAGATTCTTTATTCAAATAAAATTCACTTAAATTTTGCAATGAGGAAAGCATATCATTATCATAGTATATATATCCATTTTTTGTTCTTTCAGCCATATTCATATTTGGTTTATTTATATTATAAACTCTTTTAATTTCATAATTTTTTACATTATTTTTTATATAAGAATAATTTTGAATTAAATTTTCTATAGTATATAATTTACTAAATTCTAATTCTTCATCTGTCATTTTATATTTTTCATTTTCATCACTGTTTCTATTATTTAATATAATCTCATCTAATTTTTCTAAAGGAACATCCATTTTAGCATTATCAATTATTTGAGTTTTATCAATTTCATCATAAACTTTACCATAAATACACATTGTAATTTTTTGAAATTTTCCTCTTATAACAAGATGATTAGTCACAAATTCTTTCTCAAAAGGAAAAATACAATCTGTTTCTCCATTATCTATATTTATTTTATTACAAGGAAATAACACTTCAAATTTATCATTTATTTTCTTTAAATTTCTACCAAAAATTTCAAAGTTATATATAATATCTTTTTGGGTTATACTTTGCATTGATTTTAATTTAGTATGTGGATTTGAATCTTGCTTTAAAATTCTTATTTGTTGAAGGACTATTGCTTTAAAAAAGAATATTTCTTCTATGTTATATTGTACTTTAGGATAGTCAAAATTCTCAAAAAAAAGAAGAACTGTGTTATCTTCATTTTGATTAGACATTTTTATAACTAAAAAAATATATCTTAAATATTCTAATATAATTTTAATTAAATATTTTTTAAATAAAAATTGTTTTTAACCCTTATTTTAATATAATTTATCCCTAATATTTTTCCTTTTATTTATCTTTTAAACTTTATTTTTAAGATAAATTATTTGAGTACCTTTATCATTTCCAATGAAACAATATTTAGAATCATAACTCATATCAATTGATTCAATATTATTTAAAGACATTGGTATATCTCTTTTTAAATCAAAATATGGAAGAGTTAAAGTTCTAATACTATTAGAAGGAGTATAAATATAACATAAATATTGATTGAAAATACTATCTGATGCAATTTTAGGATTTTTTATACTTTTTTCTTCAATTTTACTAATATATGTTCCATTTATACTATATGAAAGTAATGTATCATTTTTTTTACTATGTATTATTATTGAAGGTAATGGAGAATGAATTAAAAATATTTCATCACAAGAATATTCTTCAGGATTAATATATATTGATCTAAATAATTTATAATTTGGTAATGTATATAAATTTAAGTAACCATCTTTTGATGCTGAAGCAAAAATTGATAAGTCTGAAGAATAATATACTGAAGTAATTACATCATTATTATTACAAAATATTTTTTTAATTTCTGCTTTTTTTCTTATTACAACATCAGGTAATTTTACTATATAAAGATTACCTTTTGTATTACCACATAATAATTCAATTTCATACTCATCATTATTTTCTTTTTCAGATATTTTCTTTAATTCTTTTTCATCAATTAATAAACATATTGCTGTTATTGGATAAGGTAAATTTGCAAAATATAAAGAATCATAAGCTTTAACAAAATCATTTTCTTCTTTATAATTTATATTATAACTATAAACATCAACAGTAGATATTAATAATTTTGGGAAATAAAACCCTCCTTGAATTATAGTTATAAAATTATATCTATTTGGATTTCTAAAATAGATTATTGGATAATTAGTATTATCTTTGTTTTTAAGTTTACCAACTAAATTAAAATCTCTATTAAAATTAGAATTTAAAGTTTGTTCACCTTGGAAAAAAACAGAAGCTTTTGATTTAAATAAATTAAATCTATCAATTAATCTTTTAGATTGATTTAAATTATTATCAAAAGGTAAAACTTTATGAGTAGGTTTATATTCCATATTATCAACATTTAATTTAAAAACATTTACATCATTATTATTATCAACAATAATAATTCTACTTTCTTCTTCACAAACTTTAAAAGAATAAAGTTTTTTATTTTCTTTATTATGATTTTCAATAGTACAAGATTCATATCTTGTAATAATAGATTCTTGATCAAAAACTAATTTAAATTCATTTGATTTTTGTTTAATTTCCACTTCATTTGTAAATAATTGTTTAGGCATTAATCCAAAATCACATAATTTTAATTGATTTTCTCTATTTTCATCATCTAATTTTTCAATATTAGTTTCATAACAAGAAGGCATAAAAACATTACATTTTTTAACAGCAAATTCTCCTCTTGATTGAAAACCAAAAATTAAATTTATCCATTCTGTAATTTTATTACTAATAATATTACTTTCAAAAATTTTTCTTTGTTTATATATAAATTTATAAGGATCATCACTCCATTTTGGTAAAGACACATTATTAACTAAATCTCCTGTATTTAATTTTCCTAAATTTAAATTATTAATATTAAGAAACATTTCAGGAAGAATAAAAAATTCTGGTATAATTTCTCTTAAATCACTTTTATTTGAAGAAGCCATTTTAAAAGCATTTTCAATAGATAAAAATAATCTTTCTGGAGTATCAAAATTATTTCCTTGCATTTCAATTGCAATATTTGTAAAAGGAAATATTCTTGTTAAATAATGAGAAACATATAATTTATTACTCATTTGTGTTCCATAATAATATGGTTTTTCTATTTTTTCTTTTTTTGCTTCTTTTTTCTTTGAATCATATTCTTTTTTCATATTTTCAAAAAATGAAATATAACTTTGTTTTCTTTCTTTTCCTTTTTCATCAAAACTCATCATTCCCATTGGTAAAGAAAATTCTCTTAAATTATTATCAATTTTTAAATTTTCATTATCATATTTTGTTATAATCCAAGGAAAAATTGGATATTGTAATAAATCATAATATGATCTATTTGAATATAAATTTATCCACATTAAAAATTCAAAATTTGATATTTTATATGTACTCCATAATTTAACTAAATCTGAAAATAATTTTCCTTTTGTAAATATTGAAGTTTTTCCTGAAAAATATCCTATAACATTTTTATATTCATCTATGTATTTATTTGTATCTAATTTTATTTCTAAAGATTCAAAATGACTTTGAATATCATTTAAACATTTATCTCTATCTTCTTTTGTTAAAAATGTAAAATATCTTGGTTTATGTCTTTGATTAAATATTTCTAATCCTATTTCTCTTTGCAAGTATCTTTTTCTTAAAATTATTTTTATATCTTCATATTGAATTTTTACAGAAATTATATTTTTATCATTTCTTTCATTTTTAAATGTTTCTCCATAACATAAATTATTTGATTTATCAAAAATTAAATTATTATCTTCAATATTATAATCGTAATATTTAAATAAGATTTTTTTTTGTTGTACAAATAAAAAACCTTTAATATGATATTGTTCTTTTATTAAAGCTACTTTATATATATTTTCATTTTTTCTTAATGGATTATCTATTGGAGATAATTCTTTTGGTGGGTCAAAATAATTTATAAATGAAATTTCTTCTTTTAAAAAATCGGAGTTATTCAATGAAAAATTAACATATTTTTCATATAAATCTATTATGTTTTTCTTGTAAATAAAATCTATATAATTTGTTTTTTTTTCATCTGTATCAATTTCTTCATTTTCTTTAATTTTAAAAATATTATCAATATTAAGCTCAATATTATGACATTCTAATTTTTCTCTAAATAAATTATTCAAATCAAATTTTTTGAATTTAGGTTCATAATAATTAAAATCAAAAATAGGATATATTATTGGTCTTCCTAAATTTTTTGAATAATGATTCAACAATTTAAATTTATATTTATTATTATATAAATCTTCAGAACAACTCCACATTCCTCTCCAAGAAAAAATTTCTTTTTTAATTATTCTATAATAATTTTTTTTCTTATTTATTATTAAAGATGATGTATTTGAAAAATAACATAATGAACTTTGATAAATTAATATTAATTCTTTTAAAGTTTTAAATGCTTCTTTATTTAAATTAATATCTTTTTTTGATTGAATTTCACCAAAACTAATTTTTGTAGGTGATTTAATATTAGAAATTTTTTTTTTAATTGTATTAATTTGAAAGAATTTATTTAACATAGTTTTTAAAGTTTGATTCATTAAAATCATTATTTTAAAAGGTTCCTCATCATTATTTAAAATATTACCAAAAACTTTAAAGTTTTCATTTTCATATTTTTCAAGTTTTAAATTTATTAAATTTGTATATTTACTTAAAAAAAGATTAATAGCAGAATTTTCTAAATCTTCTCTTATTCCTTTTTTAACTAATATTCCAAAAATTCCTTTTTGAGTTGTTAATTGTTTTGCTTGAATATATTTTTCTCTTATTATTAAAATAAAAGAAAGAATAAAAGTATTAAATTCTTCAATTTTGGTTTTTATTTGGTTATCTGTATTTCCATTATTATATAATTCATTTAAAAAACTAAAGGAAAAATATAAAATATTTATTGTTGAATCTTGAACATTTTTATAGAGATTTTCTTCTTTTGGATCATAATATAAATTACATGAAAAAATTATATAAAATAAAACAAATCTTTGTAATTCTTCAATCCATTTTATTTTTTCTTCAACTGAATCAGAAACATTAATTGACAAATAAATAAAAATTAATAATACTTTATTTAATTGCATATTAGGTAATTGAACATAAGATAAATTTCTTAATTCATTAATTTTTAAATTTTTATTTCCAATGTGAAAAAATAAAGTATTAATGACATTAATATGTCTTTGTTTTAAAGTTTGAACATTTTCATTTTTACATAATTTATCAACAAAATCTAAATTAAATTCATTTTTCACATTATTATATATTTTTAGTAAAAATGTAAATTCTTCCCATTTATTATCAACTTTCTCAATTCCTTTTAAATAACAAGTATAATCTTCAATTGATTCTACATCATTTAAATTATAAATTGTAGAATATTCTAAATATATTGAAAATAAAGTTATTATATTCAAATATGAATTTATTTTTACTCTATAAAGTGAAGCATTTTTAGATTCATTTTCAAGAATATTATAAAATGATTCAAACAAAAAGATAATATATTCTTTTATATTATCTTTATTTTCTATTTTTTTTGACCAAACTAAAACATGATTTAAGATATTTGATGGTAAAGTCTGATTTTTACAGTCTTTAACAGAGTTAGAAAGAATACACATAAATATTTTATGATAATTTTCAAATAAATCTTTTTTATCTTCTTTTTTATAGAATTTATAGCATATATTAAAAAGAAATTCTATTAGTTTTATATTATTAAAAATTAAAGAACAATTTAAATAATTTTTTTCAAATAAAAGTAATGAATGTTGATAAAATTTTATATAATATTTTTCATTGTCATATAAAAAAAGTGCTCGAACTAAAGGTTCAATTAATAAAGGATTAGAAATTTTATCTTCTGGAATCAAATCTTTTTCATTTGAAATTTCTTTTCCAATAAATAAAGATAAAAGTAAATTATATAAATTATTAAAATTATTATCAATATATTCTTCATTAAGGATTGATTTATTATTTTCATCAAAAAATTGTT
The DNA here is from genome assembly GCA_023805745.1 of Isotricha sp. YL-2021b. NCBI lineage: Eukaryota > Ciliophora > Litostomatea > Vestibuliferida > Isotrichidae > Isotricha > Isotricha sp. YL-2021b. The sequence goes on along the minus strand of JAJJKW010000297.1, from coordinate 7,340 downwards.
CAGGCTCAAATAAATTTTCAAATAGAATTTGGGGAAGATATGAAGTATAATTTTCATTTTTATTTCCTTGAAAAATAATAAAAAGCAATTTCAGAATAATAACTTTAACATCATATAAAGATGTTTTTAATAATTTAATTATAATTTCCCAAAAATTACAACTTGTAAATAAATGTTTTATCACTTCTTTTTGATTTAAATCAGAATTTCTAGTAAAAAAATCTATAAATATATCAATAATATTTTTTATTATACAAGGAGAAATATTTAAACTTAGTAATTTAAATATTGATGAAAAAGTATCTAAAGAAAAAATATCTTTCCTTATTATTATTGATTTTATTAAATTAAACATTTTATTTGTAACATCTAAATATGGGAATTGAAAAATTTTATCAGAAAAATTTTCATTTTTAATGAAAGCTTTACAATGTTCTTCGCAACAAAATTCATATTTAATTTTTTCATCATAATATTTTAATAAAGTACAAATTTTATCTACAGAAATAATTGTGAGACAATTATTTATTAATTCATCCATAATAAAATGTTGACTATCTAATTTAAATTTAAAATATAATTTTTCATTTAAAAGAATATAATTTAAAAATACTTTTTGTATACTTTTCTCTTGGAAATAATTTACAAATTCATTAAATTGTTTCATTAAATCTATAGTAAAAATTTCATTTGGGAGATTTTCTAAAAATAAACTAAAAATTTCAAAGAAATGAGTATCTTCAAAATCTTTACTATTTAAATCATTTTCTTTACATAAATTTTTAGAAATAGTCAAAAAATGATTTATAATAATATTAATATTATCAATAGAGATATTTTTTATATTTTGATTAATCATTTCTAACAAAGGCAAAATATTTTTTATTCCTCCAATACTAACAATATTTTTATTATTATTATAGAATTTATGAATTCCACAGTTTTCACCTTTAATTATAATTTTATTAGAATAAACAACATCTTCAAAAGAATTATCTTCTTCAATAATATTAACATAAGGTGTGAAATAACATATAATATTTTGAATTTTATAAAATTGTAAAATATAATTTAAATATTTTGGATCAACACAAATTTGAGTATATTTAATAATATCTGGAAAAAAATTTAATAAAACAATATTTTGTTCAACTGTTGCTAAAACTATTGAATAACATTCTCCAGTACAATCTGATAAAAAAGTTAATTTTTCTATTTCAGTTTTTGGTTTTGTATCAAAAATATATTCTTTTTCATTTCCTTGAAGCATAAATTTAATTTCTTTATTATTTATTACAAAAGATAATACTATCTGAGTATCAAATTGAAATTCTATATTTTCTTCATTCTTAATTGTTTTTATTACTTTTTTTTCTTCTTCATCATATAAATTTATATGTTGAGAATTTAATATGAAAGAATATGAAAATTTTTTTTCTTTTGATGAGGATATTGAAAATATTTTCATTATTTTTTCAGATTCAGGCTTTGATATTTTTAAATGAAATGTTAAGTAAAGACCTATATCTTTCAAATCAATAAATTCATTTTCTTTAATTTGATATTCAAAAGAAGAATTTTGTTGAAGGAAAAAATAATTTGATGGATCTTTTGTTTCTTTATCATATTGATATAAATGTTCCAATAATTTTAAATAGTTTATTATTATTGTTTCTTCAAAAAGGGAATTATCAAAATAAATTTTTGATAAATTCTGATAAATATAATTAAATGTTTCAAATTTAATTTCATAATTATTAATTAAAATATCAATTAATTGAAAAATTGTATTTTGGGATTTTTCTTCTTTTAAAAATTTTTTTAAAAATATTTCAATAAGAACCAAGTAAAAATTCAATTTTTTTTTTTTAACATTCTTAATGAATAAGGAAATATATATTCTATTTTGAGAAAAAATTTTAATTAATTCATTTAAAGTATTTTCAATTTCTTCATTACCTGAATTTTGATTTGTTAAAATGGTTATTGAATTATCTATAAAAGATTTTTCCATTTATATATTTGAAATATATTATTTAATTTCATTAATTAAATATTTTCAAAAAATAATTTATTTATTGAAAAATGAATGAGTGGATTAAAATTTATAAAATATACACCAATTATTATTAAAATATTATCCAAAAACAATTTTAAATAATATTTTTTCAAGAAATTAATAATTTTTTTAAATTTCTGGTTTATCATTTTCTTTAAATTTACTAGTAATATTTTTTTTAATATTTTTTCCTTCTTCTTCACTAAGAAGAACAGTTCCAGATAATTTATTTAATCTTCTAGTTAAAGGATGATTTTCACTAAAAGTACCTTTACGAGAAATTTTTTCAATATCATTAATAAAATCATTTTTACTTTTATTTTCTTCATCTTTTTTTGAATTTAAATCAAATTTACAATCAATTTTAACTGTTTTAGTTTTACTATTTACTCTTTTAAAGTTTTCTTTATCATTATTTAATTCAATAATATTATTATCTTCTTCATTATTTTTAAAAATTGAAGGTACATCTCCACTTTGAAAATTTTTTATTTGAACTTTTTGAGTATGTTCTTTATTTATTATTCTTAATTGATTTGAACTATTATTTGAAAGAGGTTTATCCTTTTCATCCAAATTATTTAAATTTTCTATTGTTAATTTTTTATTACTTGAGTTTAAAATTTCTGCTTTAATTTCTTTATAACAATTTTCATAATCATTAAATTTTATTTTATAGAAATCTCTTATAAAATTAAAATATTTTCCTTCTTGTTCACTTATATATTTTTCTCTTCCAATTTGTAATAAACTAAAAGCTATTTTAAAAGGATTATATTTAAGAAAAAGTGGTTTTGAAGTAATTAAAGCTAATGTTTTTTTAATATAATTATAAAGATTATTAATAGTATTTAAAGATTTATCTTTAATTTCATCTTCAAAAATAAAACCATTTGATAAAAGAACCATTAACCAATCATAAGTAGAATAATTAATTAAATCATAATCAATTAATTGTAAAGAAATAATTTCATATCTTAATATTTCTTCTACATGTAAAGTATGTTTTTCATGAAATTGTATTAATTCATTTAAATCAGGTTCAAAAATATCATTTTCATTAAATTTTCCTGAGATAATAAAAAATGCAACTGTTAAATATAAAATTTGTTTTGAATTAATATCTACAATTTTTCTCATTGTATTATCTAAATAATTTAAAGCTTTATAAAATGTTGAATCAGAATATTTCATTTTAATACTTAATTTCTGTAAATTTGTCATTACTTGTTTTCTTTTTTTCAAATAAGAATTTTGAAGCAAATGAAAATCAATTATTATTGGACTTCTTTTACTCATATTTTGAAAAATTATTAATGGATCTTCATTTAATTCTCTTTCCATTGAGATAGGTTTTATTGTATAATATAATTTTGAATTTTCTTTTATTATTATTCCACCACAGTTTTGACAAAAAATATAATTAGAATTGTTTATATTTGAAATAATACTATGTTTGCATTTTTCCTTTTTTTTTCTTTGATTTTTTGACATTTATTTTTAAATAATTTTATTATCCTTTTTTTATTTTATTTAAACTTTTTTTATAAATAAAAAAGTCATTTATTAAAATTCAAATAAAAAATCGAATTTAAGAATATAATTGTAAATCAATAAAAAATATTAACCTATATATTATATTTAAAGCATTTTTAAAACATATTATAATTTTTTTAATAATAAAAAAAATAAAAAATTTAAAATTTAATCATCATCATCTTCAAAATCTTTATTTTCTTCTTGAACAATAGGTTGAATTAAAGGAATATTTTTTAATTCTTTATTAGTTTCATTAAATACTTCTTGTTCAGTATTTTGAACATTTGAATAATTCATTTTTTCAATTTTAGTCATTGTTTTATCAAAATCTTCTAAATTTAAATATGTATCAATAGCTTTATAATATTCTTCTTTAACTTTATCATTTCTTTTAAATGAATCAATATTTCTTTTAGTCTCATTAATTAATTCTTTTAATTCATCAATATTTTTATCTTCTAATTCTTCATCTACATTTTGGAAGTTAATATTATTTAAGTTTCCAAATTGAGAAGCAGTATTAATGAAAGTTCTATTTAAAGTTTGATTTAACTCATTTTTATTTTTTTGATAATTAGATTCAACAACTTCACCTAAATAATTATCTAAATTTGGATCTTCAAAAACTTTTTTTTCTCTATTTCTATAAGTTTTATAAAATTCATTTAAAGTAGTATATTCTGTAATAATTTTTTTTTTTTTTTGTCCTCTTAAAATACCATTTTTTTGAGGTTCTTCATTATTTTCTTCATTAATTTCTTGAACATCTTGAATTAAATTTCTTTTTTTTTTTTCTAATACAATTGGTTCTTCTTGTTTTTCATTTATAATTTTATTAGTTGTAGTTTTAATTTTAGTTTCTTTTTTAATCGTTGTTAAATCAACCATAATATCAGAAGCCATTTTCATTTCTTTTTGAATTTTTTTATTGTTTCTAATATCATCATCATTATCATCTTCTAATTTTCCTGCTTTAAATTCAATAATTGAATCTAATCTTTTATTATTTTGATTATTTATATTTGGATTTATATTTCTATAAACTTTTTGTGGTTCTTTATTTTCTATTCCAATATTTACTGTTTTATTTGTTTCATATCTTATATTTTGATTTGGATTTGATAATTGAGATTCTAATTCTCTCATTTTTTCATTTTGTTCATTTATAATTTCTAAGAATTTTTTTCTTTCTTCTTCATTTTTATCAATAATTAATTTCAATTTATTATTATTATCTTCCATTATTTTTGCAAACTGTTCATTATTATTATCCTTTTGATATATTACTTTTTCAGCATTATTTGAAGGAATTATAATTGGATTATTATTTTTATTAAGATTTTCTTTATATAAAAGAGATAATTCATTTATAGTTTTTTCAAATTTATCTCCTAATCTATCAATTTGATTTTGGAATTTATCATAATCATTTTTTTCTTGTGGAATATAATTATTTCTATTTCCATCTTGTAAATCTTTCATATATTTACTAAATTCTTCTTTTAATTCATCAATTTTTTTTTCTAAATTATTATCTCTATGACCTTTAATTTGATAATTTATATCATGAATTCTCATATGATTAATAAATTCACCTTCAGTTTGAAATCTAATTCCAGGACAATATTGACAATCATATTCTCTTAAATTTACGTTTCTATTTCTCATTACATTACTATTATTAACTGAAACATTAATATCAGTTCTTCTCATTTTTCCCATATTTTGAATTACATTTTTATATGTTAATAAAACTCTTTCATCATTTTGTTTTTTTTTTTTTAATCTTGTTATTAATTCTGAATTTTCTTTTATTTTTGCTTCTTTACTTCCTATTTCATTACTTAATCTTGAATTTTCATCTTGTAAAATTTGATTTTCATTTTCTAATTGATTATTATTCATCATAAATTTAAGAAGTGTATTTTGATAAACTTTTATAAGTTTTACAACATTTCCTTCAGGAACAGAAGCTATTTCATCTTCAGTAACATTTGAATATAATAAATTATTAAGATAACTTGAAACTGAAGCTAAATTTTGAGAATTTGATAATGCATCTAAATCTATTTTCATTATATTTCTCCATTTAAAAGTCATATTTCTATTATAAGAATCATAATCTGTTGAATTGTAATTTCTATTTGAAGTTTGATAATTATTTTGATTAATATATTGAGAATTTGGATAATTAGATTGATTCATGTAATTTGGTGTTTGAGAAGTATAATTTGGATTTCCTTGATATATATTTGATTGATTATAGTTTGATTGGAATCCTTGATCCATTTTTTTTTATATTTTTTTTTTGTTTGGATTTTATGATGGTTATTATTTTTTTTTTGGTATATTTATATTTTTTATTTAAATAAATTGATGCTTGAAATTTCAAATAATATTCTTTTTATTTATTTTTTTAAATTTATAACTTCTCCTCTTTAATTTTTTTAATAAAATTGAATTTATTTTTTGAATGTAAAATTCAATTAATTTTAATTTTTAATCAAATTAATATTTAAATTTTAAATACTTTAAAAAAAATTTTCTGCTTCATAACATTAAAACACTTATAATTATTTTTATATTAAAAATAAAGACATTAATTATAATTTTAATATTAAAAAAAATATGGGAGTTTGTGTAGCAAATAAGTAAGAAAAAATATATAATAATATAGAAAAGAAATGAAAATATTGAAGTTGATGTTGTTAAATTGGAAGAAGTAATTGAAGAAAAAAAAGAAAAAGAAAGTGAAAAAAAAGAAGTTGAACCCGAAAATGAGATTTTTGAATGTTCAATTGAAACAAAATTTAAATCAGTTATTAATAACAACAACAATGGAGATAGTTTAAAAAGTAGTTTCAATAAAAAAGAAAAAATAAGTAATAGAGTTCAAAATTTAGATAATTTAATTCATTTTTCAAATATTACTTCAAAAAAAGTAAATAATACTAATAATAAAGAAAAAGATTCTCCATCAAAAAAAAATTAATAAATTTCTGTATTTTTAAATTTGTAAATAAAGCCTATAAATTAATTAAAAACTATATATAAATTTATTCACTAATTTTTTTAAAGTAAAATCTTTTTAAATTTTTTATTTTTGTTAAAATCTTTTTAATGTAATTTTATTATTTTTAATTTTTAAATGAAAAAGTAAGAATTTTTTTCTTTGTATAAGAAATTATTTAGGAAACATTAAATAGAAAAAAAATTTTTTATTTTAAGAGATTTATTACAATAGTTTTGAATCAATTAAAATTAATTATTTATTATTTCTATCATAATTGATGATATATCAAAAATATTTTGAAAGCTTTAATCTTATTTTTTTAATATAAATTATTTCTAAAATATTTTTTATTATTTTAAATTCTTTTATTTTAAGAAAAAATATTCTTTAATTTAAAAAAATAAAAAAGAAAAGAATTCATTTTACAAAAATTATAATTATGAATTTATTTTATTTAAAATAAATTAATTTACTTTATTTTTTGATATATTTTCATCTTCATTATTTTGAATTGTAAAATTTCAAATTTTTGGGAAAACTATATATAAAAAATTTTATAATGAAAATAGACATAATTATAGAACTATAAAAATATAGTTTTAAAAATATATTCATATAAATTAAATAATGGCATTATTTAATAAGTCTTAGTTTTGTATTAAACAATAAGATAAATAATTGTTTTATTATCATTTGAATTGGGGATGGGGATTGGGGATTGGGGATTGG
>JAJJKW010000296.1:0-57433 GCA_023805745.1 Isotricha sp. YL-2021b | reverse complement strand
AAAGCATTAAAATATCTTTTTCTGTATATTATTTTTATAATACTAATTTCAGGAATGACAATAATAATAAAATTAATCATAGATAATAAATATGATATAATTAAAGATTATCATGAAATTTATACAAAAATAGAAACATTAAAAACTTTTATAACAAGAAACGTTATTTTTTTTAGAGTTTTTATAGTATATAAATCCTCATATATTGATTATATATTTATTAATAATATTGCAATAGATTTAAAAAAAACATTTGATACAATTTTTGATGATAATGCCGAAATAATAAATGATTTATATCTTCATGTTGATAAAAATTTTCTTTCAAATCCAACAAAAAATTTTTTTCAAAAAATTCAAAAAAACTCTCTTTGTTCTTATTTAGAAGAATATATAAATAATTATGGAGGAAATTGTAATTCATTTGGTTATGGAGTTGCAAATTATGGATTAAATTCAGTTACAACTTATATAATTCATTCAATAATTAGTTTATTTCATGAACTTAATTATTTAACTGATAATGGTTGGAAATATGGTTTTTTATATTCTGAGTTATTTTATGGAAGTTATTTATATATAAATTTTTCTCAAGGAATTGAAGACTCGGAATTAGAATTATATTATTATTATGATCCTTTTTCTCTTTTTAATACTAAAATGATGCGTGATTTAATTATTTTAAATGATAATATTTTTAAAGATTGTATTAAGGATGCTCTTTCTTTTATTAAATCAGATATATCAAAAATTGGAGACTTTATTGAAAATCTTTTAATTTTCGAATTTATTTTAATTATTTCTCTGATGATTATCTTTAATTTATTTTATGTTATTCCTGATATTATCAGAAAAAATAAAAATATTAATAAAAGAAGAAAAATTTTAATGATTATACCTAAAAATGTTCTTATAGATATTATATCAAAAAATAGTTGAGTATTTTTGTATTCAATAAAGTTATTTTGAGTAATAATATAAATTTTAAAATGAGGAAAAAATTATTTAAAAGTTTGGATTTTTATATTTTTTTCATAAATTTAAAGAAAATTAAATAATATATTATAATTAGTAGGAAATAAGTATATATTTTTAAAAAAATAAATAATTATAAAAGGATTTATTAAATTTCAAATTTGGAAAAAATAAAATATGTTTATAAATAATAAAAATGTTAATTCTAAAATAAAATTAAAAAAGGGAACATTTATTTATTTTTTAGAATGGATAAAATATTTATAAAAAATTTTAATGGAAATTTTGTCAGAAAATAGAACTGTTAATTATATTATTGCCCCAAATTCATTGAATAATTCAAATAAATGAATTAATTTGAAAAAATCTTTTATATTTTTATCTGAAACAAAATATTGAAATAAATAAAAAATAATAAAACAAATTCAACACACAAAAAAAATTTCAGAAAAAGATATTTTTTTAAGAAATTCTAAATCTAATAGTAATATTAAAAGAAAAATGAAACTTCCAATTTTAGGAAATTTAAAAATTTAATTTAAAAGAATTAATAAAAATAAAGAAAAGAAACAATTCAATCTTTTATCCTAAATTAAATTCATTATCAATCAATAGACAAAATAATATTTTTTTATTTATCAATTTAACTATATGAAAACTCTTTTTAAAAATAATATATCTAAAGATAAAAAAGGTAAAAAAAAGATTTTGTTATTTGGAAAACAATTAAATTTTAAGGAAGAAATTAAACCAAAAATAAAATTTCCAATTTATAAAAAAAGAAAAATTGATTTTATCAACTTTACAAATATATAAAAAACAGAATTAATGTATTTATTGTTATATAAATTTAAATGTGAAATTTTGAATTTTCTAACAATTATTTTAATTTTAATTTATATTATTTAATTGAATTAAATGTTTAAATTTATTAAATATTCTTTTGGATTATTTTCAGGAGGATTTGTCTTATTTTCAATTTATAATTTTTGGTTAAATACAAAAGAGAAAATAACAGAGGAAGAATTAATTAAATTAGTCAAAAAAATAGGAAATTTTGGTATTCATGTTTTATTCAAAAGATATGATTCAAATAATAAATTAAAAAATCAATTAAAAGAAGATGATATTATTGTAACTAATTCAAGATTAATTGAAAAAGAAGAAAATGAAATTGATGAACAACAATTTGATTCTGAAAGTGCTCAAATGTTATTATTAATTGAATGTGAAAAAATAACAAAAGTAAATTTATCTGTTCAAGAATATTATAATTATTTAACTAAATATAAAAATAATCCTGAATTAATTAGAAGAATATTAATTATTTCTAAAACTTTTGAATCTTTTGAAAAAAGATTAGTTCCTCAATTTAATTTTGGAAAAATTATTCCTGAAAAATATTTACAAATTATTAGTAATATTTTTTATATCAATTTAAAAAAAACTACAAAAAAATATTATGAAGAACTTGATAAAATGTTAATTTCTTTAAAATATGAAGAAAAGAATGAAATGTATAATAAAATTTATAGTAAATATTTAAAAAAAACTAGAGAAGAAGTTTCTTTATTTTTTAAAATAGAAGATAATATTGATTTAGACTTAAAAGTTGCTTTAAGAGTTTATCCCTTTTATTATTCAATTGAGCATTCAATTAGAAAAGAATATGAAGAAATAAATAATAAAGTAAATACTTTAATAACATATATTTTAAATAATCCTGATTTTGTTGATGATTTAATTAATGAAAATAATCCTAATTATATTATTACACCTATTGATTCTATAATTGATTTTAATAAATTTATTGATAAAAATAAACTTCATTATTGTCAAAAACCAGAAAAAGAAAAAGAATAATTTTGAAATAAATAAAAAATAAAAATAGATTTTTCTTTTCTCTCTTCTTTGTTTTAAATTAAATGATTAATGAAATATTCTATAAATATAAAAAGTAATAATTAATATTAAAATAAGAATAACTCCCCATAATTTACATAATTTTTTTTTTTGTTTTTTACTTTTAAATTCAGTTTTACTAATTTCTTTCTGTGCTTTTTCAACATTCTCATCAACATTAGTAATATTATTTTCTATATCATCTAACATAATTCCTTGTTCATTAATTTTCATTTTCATATCATTTGTTATTGAAGCAACTTGAAAAGAAATTTTTTTAACTTTTTCTAATTCTTCTGTTCTTTTTTTCATTATTTCATCATTAGTTTCATATTTCATTTTAAGATTATCTTCATATTTTCTATTAGATAATTTATTTTTATTTTCATTTTCATCTATTTCATCATTATTATATAATGGAACTGAATATGCCATTCTAGAATCTAATTTATTTATTTTTTGAGTATAATCCTTTTTTATTTCTAATAATTTTTGTTTATCTATTATTTTATGTAATTTTTCTATTTCAGACTATATTTTTTATTTATTTTTTTATTTACTTCTATGTTATTTGAATGTTTTGTTAAATCTAATTCACATAATAAATTATATATGAAGTTTATATTTATTGAAAGAGAATTCTTTAATTTTTCATATTCTCCTTGAATATGTGGTAATTCTTGATCTGAATATTTATTCATTGCATTTAAATTTATCATTTCTTTTTTTATTAACATATATTTTTCTTTTATATTCCTTATTTTATTTAAGTTTTCTTCATCTAAAAAAGAAACCTAAAATTATTAAATAAATTTACATTACTCATTTTTAATTTTTAAAGTATTTAATTAAAAAACCAATGATAAAAATAATTATTTTTTAAATAGTTTTTAAACAAAACAAAACAAAAATTTATCTATTTAATGGTAAACCTTAAAAGTATTATATTTTTTCTTTTTTATTTATCATTAATAAACTCAAAAAATATTATTTCAAATTCAATAAATTTATTAAAATCGAAAGACTCAAAACTTGAAATTTCCCCAGAAAATGAATATATTTATTTATCTCCAAAATCAAATACAAGTCTTTTAATGAATAAATTAACTTCAAATGAGATATCATTAAATCTTATTGTTTCATTGTGTGAATATTCATCTATAAATAATATTACTTTAAGTTATGATGAATACATTTATACTTTTAAAATCAATAAATTATCACGGATTTTTTATAAAAAAATTACATCTCTCCCTAAACCAAAAAAAATGAAAGTTTATTTTAAAAAAAAAATTAAATCAGACTCTTTCAATGGAGTTGAATTTATTTATTATTATGGTAATTTTAATTCTTCAAGAATTGAAAATATAAATAAAATGAATTTCAAAATTTCTCCTGATAGAAATATTATTTCTTGGGATCCATTAGCAGGAGAAAATGTTACTTATGAATTATTTATTTTAGAAAAAAATAGTACTCATTTAGATAATAGTTGTTATTTAAATTATTTAAAAGAACAATTTAAAAATAATAAGACTTCTTTTTCAGATGGATTAACAATAGATTATCATGAATTAAATCAAACTAACTTTACCTTAACAAAATTAGGTAAATATAATATTCAAGTTGTTGCTAAAGTTAATGATACTATGAAATTTAGATTTAAATATCAACCTATTTATTATGAATTTCTTTATGATTCTTATATATGGATAATATTTACTCTTCCTGCAGTTTTTTTCTCTATATTAATTTTAATGTTAATTATACTGAACTGTAAAACTAAAGAAAGTCTTATTTTTCCTAATGAAAAATTAATAGATATTTCCAATGATGAAACAAAAACCATTAATTAAAATTTTATATTGTAAATAATTCATTTAAAATTAATATTTAAAGAAATAATTTAATATTTATTATTGAATAATTATTTAAATCAAATAAATATTTATAAAATAAAAAATATGTTAATTAATTTATGTCGAATTGTGAAATACCAAATATTTATAAAAAAAATTATAAAATTGAAAAATATAGAAATACAAAGTGTCATAATGTTGTAACATTCAAAGAAGATGATGTAAATTATAAAGTTGTTTTTGGTCCTGCAACGGAAATGGTTGTGGTAAGAGAAAAAAAGAAAGAAAATAGGTATGATTTAATGCAAAGAAAAATAAGATTAAATAATATAGTAAAATTATATGAATTATCATTTAATAGAAAAATACATAAATATTCTCCAAAATATCTTACAAATATGTTTAATTTACTTAGTCAAAATAATAAAAATTACATTGAAAAAAGAAAACAATTATTTACTAAGAAAGAAAAGAATAAAATTAAATTATTACAACAATCTTCACGTTCTTCTAATAAAACAATTAATCAAAGTAAAAATCCAAATTCTCAATTTTGTCTTTCGAATGAAATATTAAAACATAATTATTCAACAAAAAATCAAAATCGTCTTTTTTTCAATGAATCAAATTCAAATATAAAAAAAAAAAACAATCATACTAAAAGTAAATCTTTATTATATAAAGAATATATTTTCACTAATGAAAATAATAAAGAAGAAGATATTTTTCAAAAATTAAAAGAAGAAAATAAATTTTTTGAACCTAATTATACTAAATCAGAACAAAAAATTAAAAAAATTATTGAAAAAATAAAAAAAGTTCCTAAGATGAAATATTTAAATATTTCTAATTATTCTCAAAAAGAAAGAACTATTGAAAGAATGAAAAAAAGTTCTAGTTGTGAAAATCATGAAAAAATAAGTTTATTTAGCAATTCTTATTTTAATAAAAAGAGATTTCCTAAAAAGAGATTAAGTAAAATGTCCAATTCTTCAATTAATATTAATCCCGAATTTTCATTTTTAAAAAAAAAAATGAAAAATATTTTTATAATAGAAGGAAAAAAATATGATCTTAATGAAATCCAAAATTCAAATAGTTTAAAATAAGGTAAAAAAATAATAATTTTTTATTTATTCAAAAATTATAAGTATAAATAAAAATATTATTTAATATAATAAAATATAACAAAAAAAATATTCAAAAAAATTTTATAAAATTTCAATATAATTTTTTTATTAATTTATTTAAATCAAAAATGAGTATCTTTAGGTAAAAATTTATTTTAAAATTTTCTATTTTTAGATCAGAAAAAATGAGTCATCAAAAAATAAGAATTCCAAGAGAAAGTGCAAATGAAACAATGAGAGCTTTAGGTAATTTAGAAGATGGAGTTGAATTTGTAGATTTAACTCAAGATGATATTGAAGCAAAAAAAAATTTTAGTCAAATGTTAAAAAGATGTGAAGATATGATAAAAAAAATAAATGATTTTAATTCAATTTGTGAAGATTTTCATTTAAAAAAAGATAAATTTAATTCTTTTGAAGAATTTAATAATTTATTATCAATTGATTTAAATAATAAAGACAAAAAATATGGTTCTACTTATTTTGATTTTTTAGAAAGTGAAATTATAGAAAATGATAAACAATTAAGTGAATTAGTTGATAATCATTCTACAATAAGAGAAGATTTAATTACATTAATAGAAAAAAAATATGTTTTACAAAAGACTTCAGAATTAATAACTTTAAATAATCCAAATTTTAATAATAATAGTAATAATTTTATAAAAAATAGTAATAACATTGAAGAAGATATGATTTCTACTTCTTCTCCAGATAATATTAATAATATTAGTATAGTTGATAATTTAAGTTTTATTGCAGGAGTTGTTAAATTAACTGATGAATTAAAAATGAAAAGAATGATATTTAGAACAAGTAGAGGTAGAGCTCTTGTTTCTTTTTATGAATTAAATGTTAATAATGATGAATATTTATATACTTCATCTATTAGACATAGAGGATTTTCTTTTGCTAATAAAAATAATAAAGGAAGTATTATTAATAATGGTAATTTAATAAGTACTCAAAAAAAAGTTATATTTAATATTTTATTTCAAACTGGAGTTGAAAATTTTTTATTAGGAAAAATACTTAAAATTTGTGAATTCTTTCAAGCTTCAAGATATAATGTTCCAAATAGAAAAGAAATTCAAATAGAAATATCAAAAATAGAAGATGAAATAAGACAAAAGAAAGATTTATTAATTCAAACCGAAAAAAGTATAAATGACATAATAACAAAAATAAATAAAATAAATAACAGACCAATAAAATATTCATTATATAAATTATATTTTCTCCAAGAAAAAATGATATATTCAACATTAAATAAATGTTTAGTTAGAGAAAATTTTATAGATGGAGAAATTTGGGTTCCAATTAGATCAATAAATACTTTATTAAGTAATATTAATCAAGTATTTCAAGGAAAAGATGATAAATTAAGAGCAAATTTAGAAGGAATTAATGAAGAAAATGATTTATCTGAACCTCCAACTTATATTCCAACAAATAATTTTTTATATTCTTTTCAAGAAGTTGTTAATACTTATGGAATTCCAAGATATAGAGAAATTAATCCTGGATTTTTTAATGTTATTTCTTTTCCTTTTTTATTTGGTGTTATGTTTGGTGATATTGGTCATTCTTTATTTTTATTTATTTTTTCTTTATTTATTTGTTTAAAAGGAAATAATCTTAATAATAATTCCATTTTAAAAAATATTTTACCATTTAAATATTTCTTATTACTTATGGGATTTTTTGGTGTATTTTGTGGATTTATGTATAATGATTTTTTATCTATTCCTATTAATTTTCCTACTTGTTTTACTATAAAAATTATTAATGAATCTGATAAAAATGCAACTTTTTATGAACTTAATAAACCAAATAATTGTAGTTATAAATTTGGATTAGATCCTATTTGGTATGGAGCTACTAATGAATTAACTTTTATTAATTCTTTAAAAATGAAATTAAGTGTAATTTTAGGTGTTCTTCAAATGGTTTTTGGAATAATATTAAAAGGATTAAATAATTTATTTGAAAAAGATTTTGTTGAATTTATTTTTGTATTTATTCCTCAAATTATATTAATGTTAATTCTTTTTGGTTATATGGATTTATTAATTATATTAAAATGGAATAAAAATTATAGTTATGATACTGGAAAAGCACCTGATATAAAAACTATTATGATGGATATTTTTTTAAATCCATTTGGAGAATATAATAAAAATTATGATTTAATTTGGGGAACAAGAGAAAAAGTAAAATTTTTTCATTCTTTAATTTTAATAATTACAATCTTATGTTTTTTAATAATGATAATACCAACAGTAATATTAAAAAAATTTCAATCAGATAAAAAATATGAAATTTATCAAAATAAAAGAAATAAAATCATAAATGACAATGAAAAAAATGAAATATTAATAGATAATAAAATAGAAATTTCAAAACAATCTTTTACAGATATATTAGTAAAAATATTAATAAATTCTATAGAATTTATTTTAGGAACAGTATCAAATACTGCAAGTTATCTTCGTTTATGGGCTTTAAGTTTAGCTCATTCTCAATTATCTAAAGTATTTTTTGATAAAATTTTAGGTCTTTTATCTTCTACTGAATATTTTATTATAAATTCTATTATACTTGCAACTACTGGTTTAATTGTTTTTTGTTTTTTTACTGCTTTAGTTTTATTATTTATGGATATGATGGAATGTTTTTTACATACTTTAAGATTACATTGGGTTGAATTTCAAAATAAATTTTTTTATGCTGATGGTCATTTATTTTCTCCTTTTTGTTTCAAAACTACTTTAACTTTAAATGAAGAAAGTTCTGATTGAAGAAATTTATGTTTAATTAGTTTTTCTTTTTTGTTTGGAATAGTATGTTAAATAATAAATATTTAATTTTATTAAATTTTTCTTTGATTTTTTTAAGGTTTCTAAATTAAAAAATTAATTTTAATTAATAACCATATATATAATTATTATTTATAATAACATTTATTTATAATTTTTTTTGAATTATAAATCTTCAAACCATTCATCTAATAAAATTTCTTCAGTTGAAGGTCTATTTTTTGGTTTAAAAACTAATATTTTTTTAATTAATTTTTTTCCTTTATCACTAATAAAATTAGGTATAGAATAATTACCATTATTAATTATTTCAAATAATTCTTTTTCATTATTAGCAATAAAAGGAAAATATCCACACAACATAGTATATAATAAAATTCCTAAAGACCAAATATCAGAAAATTGAGCAATATATTTTTCTTTATTTATTATTTCAGGAGGCATATAAGAAGGAGTTCCACAAAAAAATTTATGATATGTATTATTATTTGTTTTTACTCCAAATCCAAAATCAATTATTTTTATTTTTTTATTATCAATTATTAAAATATTTTCTAATTTAATATCTCTATGACATATATTTTTTAATTGACAATAATTTATTCCTTTTACAATTTGATAAAAAAATAATTTACATGTTTTTTCATCTATTCTATGTTCTTTTTTATTTTTTATATATTGTAATAATGATATTCCATTAATATATTCTAAAACAAGATATAAATTTTTTGGAGTATCTATTACTTCATACATTTTCATTATATTTTCATTATCTAATTTTTTTAAAATCGAAATTTCATTTTTTACTGTTGTTTTTTTTTGGATATCAAATAAAGATATTTTTGAATATATTTTAATTGCATATTTTATTTTAGTAATTTTATTTATTCCTAATCTTACTATTGCATAAGATCCTTTTCCTAATTCTTTTCCTAAAATATAATTTTCTATTTTTCCATTAAATAATTTATTTGAATTATTTAATTGAGTACTATTATTTAAATAATTATTACTTTGTCCATCAAAAGTATTATTTGTTATTGAATAAAAAGTATTTTTTGGAGGTTTTAATCTTTTATTTAAAATTAATGTTTTTCCTTTTTCTTCATTTTCTTCATTTCTTTTTTTATTTTCATATGTTGTTCTTATTTTTCTTATTTTTACTTTTTTATTTAATGTACTTACTGTATTTTTTTCATAATGATGATTATCGATATTATTTTTTTCATTTATTGTTGTTAAAGTATGATTTAAATTATTATTGTTTATTTTAATTTTATTAGGAATTAAACCAGAAAATTTTTTCATATTTGATATAGGTAATATATGATTTATTTTCATAGTTTTTGTCATACTTAAACTTTTTCCTTTTTTATTTCTTTCTGTTAAGGAATAATCTTTTTCAATTAATTGATTATTATTAAAATTAAAAGCAGAATTATTATTATTAAAATCTATATTAAAATTTGAAATTTGAGGATTTAAAGAAAAAGCAGTTGAAGAAACAATATCAACATCATCTTTAAAATTTATAGGTTCTTCTAATTCTTTTATTATATCACTTTTTTCTAAATATTTATCTAATATATTATTTATCCCATTTGAAGTTAAACTCATTTTTGAATTTGAATTATCTGAAAATTTTCTTGATTTTAATGGAGTTTTTAATTTATTTGATTTTTTTTCAAAACTTTTTCTTAAATTCATTACATTTGTTTTATTCTTTTTAAAATTATTATGATTATGATTATTATTTAGATGATTTGTATTTTTCTTTTTTTCAATTTCATTTTTTAAAAATAAAACTTTAAAATCTGTTTTTTTCTTTGGAGTATTTATTTTATTATTAGTAATATTATTATTAATATTAATATTATTTGAATGATTTATTGTATTAGAAATTTTAATATTATGTATTTTTATTTTATTTGATGAAATAGAATTATTTAAAGTATTCATTCTTTTTGTTGTTGAAGATAAAGGAGAATGAGATGTAGTTGATGTTTTATCTTTACTTGTTGTTGTTACATTTATTGTGTCTATTGTTAATTTATTTTTTAATTTCTTTTCTTTATTTAAACTTAATCTTCTTTTATCTACTTGAATTTTTTGAAATGTGTTTTTAACTATTTTTTCCTTTTCTGATACTGAATTTTGTTTATTTCCTTCTATTAAATGATTTTTTAATTGATTAAAAACTTTTTCACTTACTGATTTTGATTTAATCATTTATATAAAAATTATAAAATAAATAAAATAATATTTTTTTATATTTTTTCTATTACACAAAATTTAATATACTTAAATTACAAAGTTCATAATCATATTTAAAAAAATAATAAAATTATACTATAACAAACATATCCACAACTAAAAAAATGATAATTAATAATAATAAGCTAAAAATAAAAAGATATTATAATAATAAAAACATTTTTTTTATTTTGGATAATTGATTTTTTGAAAATTTATTCTTTCAAAAAATTTTGGGAATAGTTTTTTTAAATTGATATTTTTATCAATTCTTGGTTTAATACAATCAATAGTAATTTTGGAATTATTATTTATAATTTCTTGATTTCTATTTGAAATTTTCCTTATAGTCCATAACTTATTATTAGAATGATTACTTAATAGAGAACTATCATTCTCATTATTATCAAAATTGTTTGAATAATAATTTTTTTTATCAATAATTATTATTTTATTTTTTATACTTGCTAAACAGAGTTTTTGTTTTTTTTTTGGTATATAATATTCTAATTTTAAATCTAAATTTTGAATTGGATTGTTTTTGAATAATTCATCACTACTATTATTAATTAATGAGTTTACTTTTATTTTTGGTAAAGGATGTCTAAAATTAATAAAATCCTTTGAGAAATCTATTTTATTATAAATATCATTGCTTTTATTTAATTTATGTAAAATCGAAGAATTAGATATTTTTATTTTTGGAATATTTAAATTAATTTTTTCTATTTGAATTTTTTTTGATTTTACTTTTTTTCTTTCTGATTCACTTCTCTTCAATTCTTGATTTCTTTTATATAAAAAAGAAGTTTTTGATTTATGCAATTTCAAATTATAATTAATTCTTGGAATTTTATTTATTGGATTTGAATTAGAAAAAGAAGTATTTGAACTTTTATTGTGAAAATGGACAATTTCAAGACATTTTGATATAAAACTATTTGAAAAATTATTTTTGAACATTTATAAATATATTAATTACACATTTTAAATTAATTAATTATAAAAAATATATGATAGAAAATAAAGAAGAAGATTTAGATGAAGAACAATATCCAAAATTAATAAAAATAAATGAAAATAATTCTACTTATAAATATATAATTAGAATATGTTTATTAGGAGATACAGGAATAGGAAAAACTTCTTTATTAACAAGATATTGTGATGGAGTATTTAAAGAAAAATATAGTAGTACAATTGGAGTTGATTTTAAAGTAATTACATTAAAATATAAAGATATTTTAGCTAAAGTTCATATTTGGGATACTGCAGGTCAAGAAAGATTTAAATCAATTGCCTTAAATTATTTTAAAAATTCAAATGGATTTATTTTTTGTTATGATATTAATAATAAACAATCATTTGAAAATATTGGAAAATGGATTGAATTAGCTTTTTCTAATAATGATTCACATAAAATTAATTTTTTAATTGGAAATAAAATTGATATTCCTAATAAAAGAGAAGTTAATATTAATGAAGGAAAAAAATTAGCAGAAAATAATAATTTTTTTTTTTTAGAAACTAGTGCAAAAGATAATACTAATGTTGATAAAATTTTTGAATTATTTACTTATAAATTAATATGTTATTATGAAAAAAATAAAGAAGATTATTTAGGAGATCAAAGAGAAAGAAGATTATCAAAGGCACAATCATTATATGTATCAAAAGGAAAAGAAAAAGAAAAATGTCATTGTTAAATATATAATTTAATATATTAATAATATTAAAGTATTATACCTTTAAAAAAAAATCAAAAAAAAAATATAAATAAAAAAAGTAGTATTTCAAAATATCATTTATTCAAAATTATAAAAAATAATATTTTATATAAAATCTTCATTATTTTGAACATTTTCATTAATTTTATCATCTTCAACTTTAGGTTCTTCTTCATCTTTAACATCTTCTTTTTGATCATCTTTTTGATCTTCTTTTTCTTCCTCTTTTTCTTTTTCTTCTTCTTCATCTTCTTTTTTTCCATATTCATTTTGTGCATTAATTAAACTAGTATTAATAGCAACTTTAGCTCTTTCAATAAATCTTTTTTCTTCCAATTCAATTTGATCTTGTTTTTTCTTTTTTTCAATTTCAGGAATAATAACACTAGAAACAAGATCTCTAATTCTAACATCATCTTTAACAAATTTATTTTCAATAGAATCAACAATTTTATTTAATTTATTAGCTTTAATTTCAATTTCTTTAATAACTTGTTTTTTACTAACTTTATTAACAGTATTAGTAAATAAACTATTAATATAAGAATCCATTGTAGCTTGATGAACTTCTTGAATTTCTCTTGCCATAATATCTTGTCTATCTCTTAAAATATTTTCAGCTTGTCTTCTTCCCATTTCTTCAGCTTCTCTTTTTCTTCTTTCATTTTCAGCCATCATTACAATAGCATTTATTTTTTGTTCTTCTTGAATTCTAATCATTTCTTTACTTAAATAATCTAAAGTTTTTGCAATATTATCACCTTGAATTGCATCGACAACTCCATTAGTTAATTTTTCTTTATAATTTTCTATTAATTTTTCTTCTTCTTCTGTTGTTCCTGCAGCTTTCCATTCATCAGCTCTTTTAAGTTCTCTAATAAGTTCAAAACGATTTTTTTTACCTTCTTGCATAAGAAGTTGTTCTTTTCTTCCTCGAAGTAATCTTTGAAATAATAATACATCTTCTAATATTAAATTTTTTTCTGGAATTGGTTCTGGAGGTTTATTTCTTTCAATTCTTGCTCTTTCTTCTTCTTCTGCTTTTAATTTTCTTATTCTTTCTTCTTCTAATTTCTTTTGTTCTTGTTTTTGAATTGATGAAAATGCATCTCCAATTGCTTTTAAATGTACTTTTTCTAATTTTGATAATGAATTATTATATTTTTTTTCCATTTTTGGTTTTGTAATACTTTTCATTGTTGTATTTGCAGTTGAACAAACTTCACTTTCAATTTCTGATAATCCATCATATGTATTTAAAGAATAAGAATTTAAAGAAAATTTAAAAGGATGTCTATCAGGATTATGACCATCTCTTGTTAAAGGAGCATAAACTTTTGAACCAAATGATGCATAATCTAATATAATATCTCTTCCATTATTTCCCTTATTTGTTGCAAATTTATCTTTTAATTTTGATATATTTCTTATTACTTTTACACGACGTTTACGAGATTTTATTATAAATGCTTCTACTTCTTCATCTTTTTTTTCTTTTAATTTATCTATTTTTTCTAATCTTTTTATTTCTACTTCTTTTTCCCTTTTTTCTAATAATTCTTGTAACATTAATAATCTTTTATTATTTATTTCTTCTTTTTCTTTTTCTTTCAATCTCCATTCTCTAGTTTCTTGTTCATTAGTAAATTTATTTCTTAAATTAAAATTAGCTTCATCAGAAAGAGGAGGAAGAGCATCATTAAAAGTTCTTTTTTCTCTTGCTTTAGCAATAAGTTCTAAAGTATGCATATCAACAGGTAATCCATCTCCATAATGAAGATCTTTTAATTCAAAAATTTCTTGAAATGAACCATCTTTTTTTATAGTACCAAATGATGCAGGATGAGTTTGAGCTTCATTTTCTCTCATTAAAGTTTGACATCCAATACTTCTTG
Source organism: Isotricha sp. YL-2021b (assembly GCA_023805745.1). NCBI lineage: Eukaryota > Ciliophora > Litostomatea > Vestibuliferida > Isotrichidae > Isotricha > Isotricha sp. YL-2021b. The sequence continues at coordinate 42,873 of JAJJKW010000296.1, read as the reverse complement.
TTTGATATATAATTTCTCTTTGTTTATTTGATAAAAATTCATTTTGATTATGAGCTGCGTCATATTGATTATTCATTGATGATAATAATTGATTTCCATCTAAATTTGTTTTGTCTTGTGTGTGATCTGCTATTAATTGACGCTTTGATTCATAACTAATATAATTTTTTATTTTATATTATATATTTTATTTTACACTATTGGAGTGGAGTCTTCTTCCTTGTCTACTACAGCTTGTCTTATAAATAAAGGACGTTTTGTTCCAGAAACGTATTCTTCGGGGGTCATTTTCATTGGACGCTTTAAAGCAGTTTCATAGGAGGAGTAGTACATTTTTTTTTTTTTTTTTTTGGATTTAAGTTATTTTTTTAATAATTAGTTTTTTTTAAAAGGGGTTAATTATTTATATTATTATATTTTTTTTTTTTTATTTATATTTTTTTTTCTAATTTTTAGAAGTTTTTTTAAATAAGGTTTTTTTTAAAAGTTAATCATTTGGATATTTTGATAATCCTTATTTTAATTTAAATAATTTGTTATTTAGTTTTTTTATTGGGTCTATTATATCATTTATATTTATTTAATTTTCTGAAATGGATTTTTGTAATATTGAAATACAATCATTTATTGTTTTAATTTTTATTTTTTCTTTGAACATATTTTGGATTTGAATTTGAATATTAGTTTATTACTTTTATTATATCTAGTTTCTTAAGACTAAATAAAAAAATTTAAATCTTCATATTTTTCTTTAAAATATAATTGAAATTCATTATTAAAATTTAATATCTCCTGATTAATTATATTTTCTTTTTCGATAATCTTATTTAATTTTTGAATATCTTGGTTTAACTTATTTTTCATATTTTGTAAAAGTATAAAAACTTCATTTTGATGAATCATTTCTTCTTTGAATTTTTTTAAATAAATATTTTTATTTAATTATTCACTAAGATTTTTTTTAATTTCTTCTTTATTAAAAATAAAACTTTTACTAAACTCTTCATTATTAATATTTCAAATTTCATGTTCATTTGGAGTAATATATTCATTTTAATTATGTTCTTTATAAGTGAAAAATAGGTTCTTCAAAATTTGAGAAATGAAAATTTTCATTTTAAAAGTTAAAGTCATTGGCTCTTGAATATTATAATTAAAAAATTATAATATTATAATCATTTTCACAATATCCTGAAAAATTATTTTTTTTCTTTAGAGCTAAATAAAGGAAAATATATTTTAAACATATTTTCTAAATATTTTAATACTTTCAATAATGAATTTATTTGTTTTTCCCTTTTAATATATATAATTCATCTTTAAATATTTTTAGAAATAAAATGATTTGGAATTGATTTATTTATTTGAATATGATTCCCTTTTTTTCTAAATAATTTCTGAAGCTTCTAAAGGAAAAGAATCGGGAAAAATAAGTTAATAAAGGAATATCATAATTTCTTCCTTTCAAAGAAATACTCAAAATATATTCCATCATTATTATTAATGGGGGAAGAGCAATTTTTGATAATTTTCTAAATAAAAAAAATGTATTTCTTTGAAATGCTCATAAATTAAATCAGATAAAATAAATTTCACATTATTTTCATAATCTGTTTTTTTCAAGAGCATTTTTATGATTAATTGTTTTTTTATTTTTATTATTAAATTACATATTATAGAATGTTTCTAAGTTTTTTTAAATTATTTTTAATCCCTTTAAATAATTTATAAAAATATGTAAAATAATATATATACTCAATAAATTATTATGATATAATAATTTATAAATAAAAAGAAAAATGTGATATATATATATTACCAACATTTAGGGCATTTTATTTTTTTTTGTTCATTATTAATAATTAAAAAAGAATTTTGTGTTGCAAGACTATTAACAGTTATTTCATTACTATTTTCTTCATTTAATTTTAATAGTTTCCTAGAAATTGAAAGAAATAAATTTTCAATATTTTCATTATTTTTTGCTGAAATTTCAATAATTTTAACATTTAGACTATCCCTAAAAAATGATAAAACATTTTCTCTTGTAAATAATTTTTCTTTAATATCATCTTTATTAATTAATACAAATATAGGAATTTCATCAAACTTATTTTCAAATAAAAGATTACTTTTATTAATATATTTTTTAATTAAATTAACCCAATCAGGAATATTTTGATAACTTGAAATTGAATCATAACTACAAATAATAATAAAAGAATCTGATATTTGATATATATTATAAGGTAGAATTTGTGTATTTTTTTCATTACCATTTGTATCCCATAAACTATAATTAATTGTTTTTTCACCACAATGAAATTCTTTTATATAAAGATCTACTCCAACTGTTGATATATAATTAGTTAAAAATTTATTCTTTGTAAATTGAGTTAAAATTGATGTTTTACCAACTTTGTTATCTCCTAATATTATTATTGTTTTTTCATTTTTTATTAAAGTTTTGTTCATTTAAAATTTATTTAAAAAAAACAATTTTTAAATATAATATTTTCCTAAAAAATATGATTTAAAATAATCAAAAGTATATTTTAAAATATGAATAAATCGATTTAAAAAACAATATTTTCATCTAATTTTTGTTTTAATAAATTTAATTTTAAAAATATTAATAATAAATTTTTTTATAATATAAATTTAAATTAATGTCCCAAGTATCAAATAATATTCATAAAAATTTTGAGCATGTAATAATAAAACAACCAAAAAGTAATTCTTTATCTCCAGACACAATAAAATGTAAAAGAATAGGAAATTATATATTATCAAATACAATAGGAACAGGAACATTTAGTAAAGTAAAATTAGGAATTCATTTACCAACACAACAAAAAGTAGCAATTAAAATATTAGATAAAGATAAAATAAGAGATGAAAGTGATATAGAAAGAATAAGTAGAGAAATTCATATATTAAAAAATTTAAGACATAAAAATATAGCACAATTATATGAAACAATAACAAATGAAAATCACATATATATAATAATGGAATATGTAGATGGAAAAGATTTATTTCAATATATATATTCATTAAAAAGATTAAATGAAATAAAAGCATGTTTTCTTTTTCGTCAATTAATTTCAACATTAGAATATATACATAAATTAGGAATAGTTCATAGAGATATAAAGCCAGAAAATATATTATTAAATAAAGAACATAAAATTGTTAAATTAGTTGATTTTGGTTTAAGTAATTCTTATCAACATGGAACTTTAATAAAAACTGCATGTGGAAGTCCTTGTTATGCTGCTCCAGAAATGATAAGTGGAAAAAAATATAATGGATTATATTCTGATTTATGGGCTTGTGGAGTTGTTTTATATTGTATGTTATGTGGAAAATTACCTTTTGATGATGAAAAAATTGAAGTTTTATATAAAAAAATTAGAACTGGAAATTATGTTATTCCTAATTATTTAAGTGATATTTCTCAAGATATTTTAAAAAGAATTTTAACCGTTAATCCAGAAAAAAGAATTAAATTAAAAGAATTAAAACAACATCCTTTTTTTAATTTAGATAAAAGTCCTTTGGAAAAAGGAATTTTAATTGGTTTTGATGATGTTTATATTGATTATGAAGTTATTAAAGAAATTAAAGATAAATTTTATAGTGATAATGAGAAAATTACTAAAGAATATATTTGTGAACTTATTAGTCAAAATTATTATAATTCTATTACTGCAATTTATTATCTTTATATTAAAAAAAAAGAAGAAGAAAAAAGAATTGAAAAAGAAAAAATTGAAAAGGAAAAAAATGAAAGTGAAAGAAAAAAGAATAATAATATATTTTTGAATAATGTTAAAAAATTGACTTTTGAAAATTCAAGAAATCATCATCAACAACAAAATTTAAATAATGATAGTATTAATTTGAATAATTCAAATAATAGATATAATGTAGTTGTTATAAATAATTTTTTAGGGGAATCAAAAGATAGTAATAATAATAATAATAATCATAATCATAATCATAATAATTCAATTTCTCCAAAAAAAATAACTAAAAAATCAAATGAAAATAATGATTTACAAAATAAAACAACAAAAATAAATATAAATGATTTTATTTCAAATCATATGAAAAAACATAATAGTAGAAATTTATTAAATTTATTTTCTCAAAAAAATAAAACAGTTTCTTTAGGAGGAACACCAATAATGAATAATACTTTAATAAATCATACAACAAATGCAGAAAATACTTTAAATATATATAAAATAGGTATTAAAAATGATGCAAAAAAATTCCTTTTTAATTCACCAAATTCTTCAGATAAAAATTTAAAATTAGTTTTAAAAAAATCTAAAAAAAAATATAGACCAGTAACTTCAAATTTAAGTAGAAATATAAAAACTATAAATCAAACAAAAACACAATTTAAAAATGATGGAAAGTCAAAAAGAGAAAATTTAACAAAATATGTAAATAAATTATATATTAAAAAATTATTTGAAAATGAACCTTCTTTTAATAATGAATCAAATATAAATAATGGAAGTAATAATTTAAATAATATATCGTTAAATCTTACAAGTTATACAAGTAATGTTAAGAAAAAAATATTTAATTTAAAAAGTAATAGTTTAAATAAAAAACCTCTTAAAACAACACAAAATACAAAACATCATTCAAAAAATTATTCTAATGTTTCAGAATTAGAAAATTCTCAAAATAAAAATTATTTAAAATGTATTCCCAAAAATACAAATAATGAATTTAAAAAATTAAATCATTTTTTTAAAAATAGATTTATTTTTAATTTAAAAACTCAAAATAATTCAAAAGAAAAAGGAAATACTTTAAAATATAATAATATTAAAGCAAGTTCTCAAAATAAAGAGATAGAAAAAAAAATTATGAAAAGAAATAAAAATAGTGATACTAATAGTAATCATAATAAAACTATTATGATAGAATTAAAATTACAAAATCAACAATTAGGAGGAAAATCTAATAATTCAGTGAATTCAAAAATAAAAAATAAAAAAAATCTTTTAACAAATTTAAATGGAATTGGAGCTGTTAATTTTAGTAATAATATTAGAAAAAATATATCAAAAGATAAAAAACAAATTTTAATTCTTAAAAATTTTTCAATAAATCAACCAAAACAATTTAAATTTCAAAGAGCAATAACAAATCATAATAGCAAAGAAAAAAATACCCCAACATCATATAAATCATTTTCTTTTAATAAACCAAATAACACAAATTCATTATTAAAAAAAATTCCTAAAAAAAACCTAAGTATAAAAATATAGAATATATAAATAAAAAAAAAATAAAACCCATAATAAAACAATAAAAAAAACAAATTTTTTATAAACTTATTTTATTTATGAAATAATCAATTTAAATAACAATATTAAATTTATTTAAATTTCAGGTTTTACAATAGGAGTAATTAAAGGATTCATTTGATGCATATAAACACTTATCCACATAAGCCACATACAAAAAGCAGCAAGAAAAGTTAAACCAAAAGACATTCCTCTATATTCACTTCTTAATTGAGCATCATTAACTCCTTTTGTTACTTTAAACATTATAATTAATGCAACAATTAACCATAATATTAAAAAAAAAATTGTTCCTACTATCATTGCATTATTTGGGTTCATTTTTTATTTATTTTAATAATATATATTAAAACAATAAATTTATTTTTTTGTTTTTTTTCAATCAATAGAAAATAAATATGTCAAGATATGTTACGAGAAAAGATAATTCAAAAGGGGAAAGTAAAGCTGTTGGAACTAATGATAAAGATGATAAAAATGCTTTAAATAAAAAGGGTAAAAATAAAGATAATTTAAATAATAAATTAAATAAAATTCAAAATGATATTATAAAAGAAAAACAAGAAAATTTAGAGCAATTAGGAGAAATTAATTCTATTTTAGAAGATAAAGAAAATGAGATTAAAAGATTAACAAAAGAAAATACTTTTTTATTTAGAGAGTTAAATAATATTAAAAAGATTGTTAATGAAAAAATGAAATTTGTAAAAATTTATAAATTAAAAGAAATTCAATTAGAAAATACTATTCAAGAAATGAATAAAGATATTAAAATAAAAGAAATTCAACTTCAAAATTCAAATAGAATGATTGATAATGTTTATCAAAAAGAATTAATTAGTTTAGAAAATTTATTAAAATCAAACGGAGAAGAATCAAGATTAAAATTAAAAGAAGAATTAGAAGAATTAAAAGAAAAAATAGATGAAAATAAAGAAAAATATGACAAATTAAAAAGAGAAATAAAAGTTCATCGAAATTGTGAAAATTTAATAAAAAATTTAAAACAAAGAAAAAAAATATTAGAAAATGATTTACAATATGAAAAAAAACTTCAAAATTATTATCAATCAAATACAATAAATTATTCATATAATGATAATGAATCAATAGATGAAAGATATCAAAAAAAAAAATATAAATTAGAAAAAAGAAGTCAATCTTATCATTTTTCATTAATAAGATTAAGAATACCAAATCATAATGAATTTAAAGATTCAAAAGAATTTCAAAATAAAAAACAATTTATTCAAAAACTTTCTCCTTTATGGAAAGAATTTGATATAGTTAATAAAAAATATCAAAAAGAATTAAGTAATAAATCTGCTGCTGAAATTTTTAATTCTAAACAATATTCACTTCCAAATAATTTATTTAAAGAAAATGAAGAAAAAATTCTTGAAAAATTAATTCCTGAAGAAATATTAGATAATTACAAAGGAAAATATAGAGATATTAAAAATGAAGAATCTAGAATTAAAGAAGATTTTGAATTAATTGAAGAAAAAAAATCAAAAAATAAATTAATTGAAAATGATACTGATTATACTGATTTAAAACAGAAAGAATTAAAAAAAAAAAAAATACTATTAAAAGTTGAAAATAACAAACATTCAAAAATAATTAGAGATTTAAAAAATGATTTAAAAGAATGGAATAATAAATTAAAAGAAATTAATTTTCAATATTATCTTAAAAGTAAGGACAATGAAACTTTAAGAAAAAAATTAGAAGAAATGAATGATAAAATTGAGAAAGGTGAAATTGTTCTTATGGAACAATTTAGACCAAAAGAAATTCATAATGAAAATAATGAAGAAAATGAAGAAGAAGAAGAAGAAAATAAAAACAATGAAAATGAAAATAGTGAAGATTATTAAAAAAAAAAATAGATTATATATTTATGTATGTATTTTTCAAATGTAGTAAAAAAATTTAAATTTATTTAATATAAAAATAAACAAAAAAATTTAAAAAATAATTTAATTAAAAAAAATTTAACTTATCAAATAAAAACAAAAAAAAATGAGTTCTTTTCAAAATTCACCTTCATTAACTAATCAAAATATAAGAATAATAACTCGTTTAAGAGGTCCATCAAAAATAATAGAAACAAATAAAAATAATATTTCAAAAACTCCAAATCAAAAAAAAAAGAAAAATAAAATTTCTTCAAAAAATGAAAAAGGAAATTTAGATCCAGAGACAAAATATACTTTTTTTACAAGTAAACAACCTTCAAATCTTTTATTAGTATCATTAAAATCAATAAAAGGTTTTTCAATAAATGAAAATATTAATACACAAAATGATTTATATGATTTTAGTCAATCAATTTTAAAAGAAACTTCTCTTTTTGAATTTGATAAAGTTTATAATGAAAGTCATTCTTTAGAAAAAATATATAATGAAAATATAAAAGATAATATTACAAATTTATTTCATGGAAAAAATTCTTCTGTTTTTTTTTTTGGTCCAATTGATTCTGGAAAAAGTTTTTCTTTAAGAGGAAGTAATGATCAAAGACAAAATGAAAATGGAATTCTTTCAAAAGCAATTAATGATATTTTTAATTTAATTAATTTAACTAAACAAGCTAATCAAAATTCTAATATTAATAATTATTATATTGCAAAAATTTCTGTTTATCAAATTTATTTAGATTCTATTCATGATTTATTATCTAAAGATATTAAACAAATTAAATTAGAACAATATTATGATAATAATTTAATTAATACTAATTTAATTGGTTTAACTAAAAAACAAATTAAAAATAAAAAAGATTATGATATTTGTATTCAAGAAGCTGTTCGTCAAAGAAAAAATTTAGCTCAAATGTTAAGAGTAAATGAATTAAAAAGAAAAAGTCATTTAATTATATCAATTACAATAGAAAAAAGAGAAATTACTTCTGAAGGAATTTCAAGAATAATAAATGAAAATTTATATGAAAATTATTCTCAAATTGATTTTGTTGAATTAGTTTCAAGTAATTTTGGTTTAATTAGTGAAGTTGATAAAAAAGAAATTTCTATGAATGGAATTTTATATCAAAATACAAGTAAAGTTTTTAATTCAATTAGTGATAATATTATTTCTTCTTCTTCTAATATAACTCCAAAAAATGAAAGTAAATTAACTTTATGTTTAAAAAAAACTATTAATCCTAATTCTAATATTGTTTTTATTAATTGTATTATTCCTTGGGAATTTCCTTTAAGTCATTCTTATAAAGCGTTAAAATTTGGAAATTGGATTAGAAATCAAGTTTTAAGTTTAAATCAAAATAATATGATTAATGATAATAATTTAAATCAATTTTCTAATAATTATGAAAATGATATTAATAATATTGATACTTTAGATTATATGAATCAAAATAATGATTTACAAAACCAAATGAGTAGCGATAATAATATATTTAATCAAATGAATAGTAATTTTAATAATATGTATAATCAAATGAATAGGAATAATAATAATAATATTAATTTGTTAAATCAAAAGTCTTCAAAAAGTTTTCATGAAGATAAAAATAATTTATTATTAAGAGATGAGGGAATGATGGATAATATATTATATAATCAAAATAATTATAATCCAAAATCAGAAACAAATAAAAGTATGAATATAAGTGAATTTGGAAATGATATGAATAATAGAATATTTAATACAATGCCTAATATGAAAGAACCAATAAATAATTTAAGACAAATATCAAAAAATATAAATAATACTCAAAAATATAAACCAGGTAATTTAAAATCAATATATAAACCAGAAAGTCCATTCAAAGATTTAAATATTATAAATGATTATGGTGCAAATGATGAAAATGATATAAGAGAAATTAGACAAAAAATAAAAAGAAAATATAAATCAACAGAACCAAATGAGATAAATATTAATAATAAATTAAGAGGAATAAATAATTTAAATAATTCTAATAATAATATGATAAATTCTACTGATTATACAACTCCAGAACAAAAATTATTAAATTTAGAAAAATCATTAAAACAATTAGAAGAAAAAAGTTTTGAAATGAATCAACAATTAGAAAATATAAGAAATAAAAGAGAAAATTTAAATTTATCTTCTTATGGAAATAAAAATAATTTAACAATTTCTTATTTACCTGATTCTGAAATTAATAAAATAAAAGTTGAACATGTTACTTTAAAAAATGATAATATTATTTTAAGAGAAGATATGAATAGATTAATTGATACAAATCAACATTTAGAAAATGAATTAAATTGTCAAAGAAATAGAAATATTGAATTAGCAAATGAAAATGAAAGATTAAATCAAGAAAAAATAAATTTAGAAAATAAATTAAAAGAAATTATAAATGAATATGAACAAAATAAAATATCAAAAAAAACTTTAGAAGAATTATATACAGATAAAATGAAAATGGAAAATAAAATGAAAGATTCAGAAAATGAATTTAATAAATTAAGAAATGAAAAATTAAAATATGAAATTGATTATAAAGTTCTTAAAGAAAGATTTGATGAATTAAAAAAGAATTTTGATAATTTAAATTGTGAATATATTCAAACTAAACAAATTCATAATGAAGAAGTTTCTAAAATTGATGAAAAAGTAGATTTATTAACAAGAGAAATTGTAATTTTACAAAAAGAAAATTCTAATTTAAGACAAAAAGATGAAAAACAAAGATTAGAATTAAATTCAATGGAAAAACAAAGAGATAATTATAGAGATAAATATCAAGAACAAAAAAATAATAATGATTTACTTTCTACAAAATTATCTGAAATTGAAAAAGATTTTAGAAATTTAATGAAAGAAAAAGAAAATGAAAATTATTTAAAAATGAGAGAAGATGAAGAAAGAAAACTTAAATTTGAATCTAAAAATAAATTAGTTAATGAATTACAAAATAGAATTCAAAATTATAGAAATGAAAGATTGAAAAAAAAAATTGATGGAAAGGAATAAAAATTTATTTAATATTATAAAACTTATTGATTTTTATTTTTTTTTATTTAATAATAGATTTTATCAAAAAAATATTTTTATTCTTTTAAAATTTATAATAATACTCAATTTATATTTAACAATAATAGATTATTTAAATAATTTCATTAAAAATTTCAGGAACTTCATCTACACTAAAATCTACTTGATTTTCTTCTTCATTATTCAAGTCATTCAAATTTTCATTCAATTCCTTTTTTTCTTCAAGCTGCATATTATAATATTTATAATATAGAATAATTTGGATAATACAAATAATTATCCCAATTATATTTATTATTATAACATGAATTTTACTCTTGTTATTCAAAAATATTGGTTGATCTTCTTTATATTTGAAAAAATTATATAACCCATAAATTTCCCATATTATACAATTTAATAATCCAAAAAAAGAAGAATTTAAGACTATCAATTGAGGAGATTTATTTGAAATTAATTTTAAAAAATTAAAACCAATAGAAAAATACATAAATATATTTGCAATATTTGCAAAATAAAAAATTATAAGAGAAAGATATTTATTTTCTCTTATCATTAAACCAAAAACTAAAATAATTGTTCCAAAAATAAAACATAAAATTGATATAAATATTTTTCTTTTTTCTTCTAAGTATATATAATAAAAATAACAATTTATATAAATAAAACAGAAAAGTGCTCCTACTAAATTACAAAATTCTATTGGATCAATATTATTAATATTTTCTCTTGTTTTTAAACTATAGATAAAAAATAAGGTCCCATTGAAAAATAATGCAAATAAAGAAAAACTTGAAATATATTCTTTATTTAAAACATTATGTTTTAATTGATAAATAAATTGTAAAGGGGGAAATATATAATATAATAAAGATAAGAAAAAACAAAATATTATTAGAATCAAGTCAATTAAATCATCATTTATCATTAAATCTTTCATTTTTTTAAATATATTCTTATTGATTTTTAATTTTTTTTGTCGATATTTTAATCAAAAAAATTCAAATTATTCTTGATCAAAGACATTGATAAAATATTTTTATTGTTATTTATTATGCTAAAAAATAATTTAAACTAAAAAATATTAGGGTCTATTATTGAACAAATAAAAAACAAAGTCAAATAGTTAATATAAATTTATATAAATTTTTATAATTTTAAAATTAAATGTATATAATTTCTAATATATTATAATTTTTATATATATTTATTTATTGCAAATTCTAATCAAATATTTTTATTCAAAAAAATTTGGATAAATAATTGTCTTAAAAGTTCATATTTTGTCTTTATTTTTTCTAATGCATTAAGATTATTTTCAATTCCTTTTAATAAATCTTGAATTAAATCAATCTCAAAATAGTTTTTCAAAAATTCCATATTATTACCATAAAAATCCGATAAAGATTTAATTGAATCTTCAATAGATTTGAAAGTCATCTTTAATTGATGCATTTCATAATTTCCTATTCTTTTTTGATTAAATTTATAGAATTTGAAAAATTCTAAATTTTTTATATAATTAACTAGATTATTATATAATCTTATCCATTCTTCATTATAATTAAAATTCCAAAAACTGTTTTTATTTTTATTATTATTTATTTTATTCATTTTACTATTATTTTGTATAATTGAATTATTATTTTCACAATTTTGATTATTATTATTAATTTTATCATCATCAACTACAACTAATTTAACAAGATCAATTTTTAAAGCAGTTCCTCCAGAAGAGTTTTTTTTAGATTCATTATTCAAAATATTATTATTTATATTTTTGTTAACTTTTTTTTCATGAATTAAAAATAAACTCCTGATCAAATCAATAATATTTTTTTCATTTGCCATTTTAATTATACAAAAATTACAAATTGACATAATTTTTTCTTTTTTAGCATTTTTCAAATAAATAAAACAATCTACAATATTTTGAATATTTTCTTTTTTATTTTTTTTAATTAAAAGATATGGAAAATTTGAGAGAAAATAAATAAAAAATTCAATCATTTGTCTTTCATTGATAAAAAACGTTACTTCATTTGCATTTTCAATTAATAAATTACATAAATTACATTCTAAATTTTTATTTAACTTTTTTACTTTTTTACATTTCTTATAAGTTTCAACAAATTTTTCTTTATAATATGAAATAAAAGTTTCTATTTCATTATATGTTAATGGCTTTTGGAAAAATAAAAAAAAATCTTCATCATTATGAACTTTAAAAAATAAATTTTTTCCGGTTAAATTATATTTATTTTCTTCATATGTATTTATATCACAATTTTTTTTAATTGGTAAAATATCATTTGATTTATGTTTTTGAACTTTATTTCTTTTTAATTTCTTATTTTTTCCAATAGAATAATTTTTAAAGGAATCATAGTCCATAATATCTATAACTGTAGAATTATTTTTTTGAGTAGAAAAATTATTTTTTTCAAATTCATTTCTACAATTCTTGCATTTACATTTTTTTTTACATTTATAACATTTCCAACTAAAAGAATAATATAAATTTATCTAATTTACCTTCTTCTTTCAATTCCTTTAATATCTTTTTCCATTGACAAATAAAAATTACTTAATCCCTAAATTTTAAAAATAAAACAAATATACATATATTCTTTTTAAACATCTCAAGCAAAAACTTTCTCTACATTTTGGATTACAGCATATCATCATTTTATTTATTGGTTTTATTTCTTTACACATATGACAATTTATATAATCTAAATTCAATAAATTATTCCTTTTTTTTCTTAATAAATATCTTTTTGTTTCTTTTATACTTTTTTCTTTCTGATTCTTTTCATTTATTTGAGAAATCTTTTTTGAACAATTATTTTCATCTTCTAAAGAAATATTAATTATAATATTTTGAGAAGGGGAATTATGGTCATTTTCTAATAAAATTTTCGATTTATTATCTTTTCCTTTACTTGATTTTTCTTCTCTTAAATATTAAAAATATATATTTTACTTGTTTTTTTTAGAAATAACTTCACCTGCAATATCCATTTTTTTTGAAAAGGTTATTTTATTTTCAAAAGAAAAGATTTGATTTTTTTCAAGAGAAATATTTGTTTTCTTCAAATTTTATAAAAAAAATTTACTTCTGATGAATCTTGTAAAGATTCAATTGAAGATGTTTGTATGCTATAATTGCTCATTTTTCGTTTTTATGAAATATTATTAATTTTTTGATTGGATACACTGATTAAAGGTTATAATATGTAAAAAATAATTTAAAAAATTTGATTAATTTTTATTGATTTTATTTTCTTTTGTAAATGCTTATTACATTTAAAATTTTTTATTTTTTTTTTCTTTTGAAATGAAATAATAAAAAGAATTCCTAAAAAAACAAGTATAAAATATATTCTATAGCATGATAGTTAAATTAATTAATGAAACTGTAAAGAATAAAATAATTAATAAAATAAAAAATAATTTAATTATTTTAATATTAAAAAAAGAAGCATTCTATTATTCATTATAAGAAAGTCATAATCTAATAAAATATATTTTTTATCACTTTAAAAAAAGTAAATCATTAAAAAACATAAAAAAAATTATTTTTTATATTCTATCAATTATAATATACAAGGTCAATAAAAAAATAAATTTTAACCGAATGTATAATAACTTTTAAAATATTTTATAAAAAAAATAAAATAAAATAAAATAAAATAAATAAAAAAAAATGTATGGTTTTTACTCAACTCGTAGATAGTAAATAATATATATAATAAAAATAAAAAAATATAATAAATAAAAAAAGTAGTGTCCCAACATCCTTAACACGAAATAAAGAAATGTCAGCAAGTCCAATAGTAGCATCATCTCTTTTACAATCTCAATTAAATAAATATCAAAATTTATACAACAATTACCATCGTCCTTTTATTTCCTCAACAATGTTAAGTAATTCGTATTCTAGAATACCGTTATACAACTACCAAATAGTAGATAATGTATATTACCCAATGCAAACTCCAATAGCTCAATCATATTCACTTCCGAAAATCCAAGTAGGAAGAACAGTACAAATTCCCACATGTAACAATTGTTGTAATCCATGTAATTCATGTAACCAATGTAATTCGTGTAACAATAGTGGAATAAATATTCGTGATTTACTAACATTATTTGCATCTCTTCCTTTAATTAGACAAGGTGAAAAGCCACAAGAAGAGATTTACCGTCCTCCTCAAACACCTCAATACCAGACTCCAGTTCGAATGCAACCTCGAATTTTACCAGAGACAAAGAAAGAGGAACCGATATCTGAACTGGATGATGAGCCTCCTATGAAACCTCCTCTTCAAAGGATGCCAACTCCTCAAAGGATGCCACCTCCTCAAAGGAGACCCCCTCAGCAAAGGAGACCACCTTCGCAAAGGAGACCTTCACCTCAAAGGAGACCCACGAAGAGGAAACCTACTAATAAAAGTAAAAATCCAACGAGGAATAGAGTTCCTAATAATAAAAAAAATAAGAATATGAGAGATTGGTGGATTTTAGCTAAAAATTTTACAGAACTTTTTGTTTGTTATAGAAGTGCTATGAAATATGCGAAATATTCTAAAACTAGAAATAAGAAAATTAAAGATAGGGAAAAAAGAATTGGAGGTGAACTTAATACTTTAAAAGAATGGGTTATTTCTATTGAACAACCCTTTTGGAATGAATTTAAAGTTTTTAAAGATTTAAATTTATCATATAAAAATTCAAGTTCAAAAATGAAAATTGCTAAAGAAACTCAAAAAATAAAAGCAATAATACAGAAATTTGTGGAAAATTTAATTCATAAAACAACACATTTAAAAGATATTCCTGAAATAATACAAAAAATAATATATAATTTTATTAAAGAAAGGGCATATTTCCCAAAAAAATTTTTAACAACAAATCAAATTTATAGATTAGATTTTCATTTTTATGGAGGAACAAGAATGGTAAATGAACAAGAATCATCAATGATAGTTTCATTTTTAATAATAAATGCAATAGTAGTTCAATTAATATTACTTCATATAGGACAAAATTTTGCAGAATTTAGAAATTTAAAAGATATAGAAACTAGTTCAAAATATATTGGATCTATTTTACATTATTTAACAAGAGATACTTTTAAAGGAGAACCAAAAATTCATCAAATTTTTGAAGCAGTTTTAAATTATTATAGAAATTATCATGATGAAAATGAAGATTTAGAAAATTGTGAAGATATTTTTGGTGATGATATGGTTTATAGAGATAAAGATGAAGTGGCAAAATATTTAATTCCTTATGAACAAATTAGTGAATTTTGGGAATTAAATAAAGATTTTGTTGAAAATTATAAAAAATTAATTCACGGTTGGGCTAATCATTTTTGCGAAATTATTAAAAATAAATTTGCTCCTAATGATCCTGATTTAAAACCTAGAAAAAGAATGAAAAAACCTCCCACTAAAACTATGGGAAAATAAATTTAATTCGTTTCAATTTTAGTAAATTTGATATATTTTATATTTGTTATTTGGATGAATTAACATTTTAATAATCTTTTATCAAGTTTATTTTTGTTAATGATGTAAATATATATTTATAAATATTAAAAAATAGGAAAAATACAAGTTAATAACTTTTATTCATTAAAAAATTAGTGTTTTATATAAATAAAATTAAAAATTTTTATAAAAAGTTAATGTTTTATTCTTTTTTAAATTTGAAAAATTTAATCAACCTATCGCATTAATAAACCTAAGAAATAAAAAATAGGAAAATTAAATGTCTAAGTTTTTTTAATTAATAAATAAAAAATGATAGATGAAGATTTAACATTAGAAAAATATATAGGAAAAGATTCTTATGGAGATGTATATTTATCATCAAGAAAAGATACAAAACAAAAATATGCAGTAAAAAAAGTATCAAAAATGAAAATTCTTCAAAAGAATGTTAAAAAATATTTTAATAATGAAATATATATATTAAAACACTTTCAGCATCCAAATATAATAAAATTATATGATATGAAACATACTTTAAATAATTATTATTTAATATTTGAGTTATGTAATGGAGGAGTATTATCAAAATGTATAGAAAAATATTATATTAAATATAATAAACCATTTTCTGAAGAAATAGCACAACATTTAATTAAACAAATAGTATCAGCAATTCAATATTTACATAATAATAATATAATACATAGAGATTTAAAAACAGATAATATTTTATTAAATTATAAAGATGAAGAAGATAAACAAAATTTTAATTTATTAAAAGCAGAAACTAAAATAATAGATTTTGGTTTTTCAAGATATTTTAAAAATGGAAATTTATCTGACAGTGTAATAGGATGTCTATTTAATATGGCTCCTCAAATTTCAACTCAAATGGAAGTAAAATCTAATAATAATAATAATAATAATAATTTTGGATATGAACAAAAAGCAGATATTTGGTCTTTAGGAATAATTTGTTATGAAATGTTAATTGGAAATAATCCTTTTGATTCTTCTTCATATGGAGAATCACAATATAAAGTTAATGATGGTTTATATATTATTCCAGGAAATCTAAATTTATCTATAGAAACTATTAGTTTTATTGATTGTATGTTAAAAAATGATCCAAATCAAAGATTAAATATAAATCAAATTGCCAATCATCAATTTTTAAAAAAAAAAGTTAAAAATTTTATACCAGTTAATTTTAATGATTCTCAAAATCAAAATGATATTTTAATGAATAGTAAAGAAAAAAAATCAAATTTGGAAATTTTTGAATCAAATAATTCAGGTTTAAATAATAATTTTATTGATAGATTAAAACAATTTTGTTTTATACCTTCTTCTCCTAATCAAATAGTTGAAAGAAAATTTGAAATTAAAGGAGAAGATAGATATAATATTTCTCAAATAAGTAATGATTTTAATAAATTAACTTTTGAAAAAGAAAAAAAATTTGATAAAAAAAAGAATTATAATAAATTAAATAAAAATAATATTATTTCTTCTGATTTAAAGAGAAAAGTTTGTGATGCTTTTGATGAAATGAATAATGATTGTAATTATTTAACACCTATGATTATTCCATTTAAACCTATTATTGAAAAAAAACCTTTGGAATTAGATTTTTAAATAGTTTTTTATATAATTAATTTTTTTAATTAAAATTTTACTTACCCTTTTTTTATTTAAATATTTCTGCAATTTGAGCAATTGTATCATCATTTAATTTATTTATAGATATTAAATTATTTAATTTATCTTCTTTCATTTCATTTATTAATATTTGAATTTCTTTATTTTCATTATTATAAATGCTAAATAATGATTCATTTAATTCTTGTTTTAAAGTTTCTATTAAAGTTTTAAAAGGCTCTTTTTCTGGATCTTCAGTAAGTGATAAATAACCTTTTAAATTTTCTTCATAATCAAGATATTGGAATTTTAATTCAGAATAAGTTTTTTCAAAAATTTTATTTAATTTTATTAAAGTTTCATTTAATGGGGTTTGAAATAAAGAATATAATTTTAAACTATAATTTTTTAGAAATTTTATTAATTCTGTTGATATGTCTTGTTTATGTTGATATAAATTTATTTTATTATAATTTAATTTATTTTCATTTTTTTCAATTGAATTTGATGAATTCTTTTTTTTTATAAAAAATAATGTATTTGATAATCTTATATTATTTTTATTACCTAAATTTAACTTTGTTGTCGAATTATATCTTTGTTTTTTTCTTATATAATCTTTTAAATTATTATTGTTATTATCATTAATTAATTCTTTACTTTTATGTTTATCAAAAATTAAATTATCTTCTTCATCTTCATTAATTTTTTCAAATATAGATGTGAATATTTTCTTCCTTAAATTTTTTCTAAAATTATTTTTTTGTTTATCCATTATTTTTTTAAAGAGAAATAAAGAATTTTTCATTGAATTTTCATATATTTGAATAATATTTTTAATATCAACTTTATAATCATGATAAAGTTTATTATAGATTATTAATTGATTATTAATTTTAGATTGCAATTTATTTTCTATATTATTATCATTTGAAAGAATTTTAGTTGATATTTGTGATGTTACAATTTTTTGAATTCCTTGAATAAAATAATTATATTCTTTACTATCTATATTATCAAAATATTCAACTCCTTCTTTATATAATATTAAAATTTGTTCACAATTTTCTTTTGTTTGTTCTATTAGAAATTTATTTTCCGCTTCAAATATTTTTTGATAAAAATCTGTAGGAACTTTATTATCAATTTTATTCATTGTTTAAGTTTGTTTTATTCATTTTTTCAATATATTTTATTTTTATTAATTATAATATTTTTTCAAATTTAAATAAGATAATTTCCTTTAAACTTTTCAAATCTTTTAAAATAATTATAATCAGATAAAAATGGTAGATTCAACATCAAATATAAATCAAAATGTAATTGTAAAAATGAAATTAGATAAAGATTTTTTAACATTTGATGCAAAACATTATTCAAAGAAATTAATAAATAAAATATCAAAAGAAGAATGGAGAAATATAGCATTTGAGGCAACTCAAGTAATATTTGAAGCATATTCATATTCTAAAAAACAATCTATTATTATAGTTCCAAATTGGATGGAAAAAATAACTACTATTTCTTTTATTCTTGGAATTATATGTTTTTTAGCAATTATTATATTTATTAAATGGAGTAGTGGTCATGAAAATTTAATTTATATTTCTGTTGTAATTCTCATTCTTGTAGTAATTCTTAATATTATATTATTGTTTTATAATTTTCATCGAAAATTAAAACCTCAAAAAGAGATTCCTCAACTTATTTTAAAACAAATAAAACCTTTTCTAGAAATTATAAATCAAAAATATCTAGGAAAAGCTATTTTTTCTTTTAATATGGAAAAATATGAATTACAATGTAAATTAATAAACTGATTTTTATAAATAAAAAAACCATAAAATATAAAAAAAAAGATAGGAATAATATTTTATTTACTTTAAAAAACAACATTTAAATAGTATAAAAACATTAAAAAAAATATAATATAAATAATATAAAAAAACACTATTTTTTTAATAATTTAAATAATATTTTAAAATAAAAATAAAAAAACCATAACATAAAATAAAAAAAAAATAACTAAAAAAAAAAAAAAAATGTCAATTTTAGCATCAAATGAATCTGAAGCTCAATTTTTATCAACAGTTTCCCAAATAGAATTATTAAATCCTTCAACAGCTCCAGAAACAAAAACATTTTTTTTAAAAACAGCAAAATCAGGTCATTTATATAATCATCCAATATATACAGCATTTACAAAAACAAGTTTAGGCTCAATTCCAACAAAATTAGAAAAAACATTAATAAAATCTACATCTCCAAAAACTTATTCTATATTTTCTCCAAAACCAGAATATGAATCTTCAACAGTTTTTAATCCGTCTTCTTTTAAAAAAGATTCTGTTTCTTTATCTAAAAAAGGATATGGAAATGGTTTTATTTCAAAATCAGAAAGATTTGATAATTTATATAATAAAAGATATCTTCCTGGTCCTTGTGAATATTCTAAAAATAAATTATCTATTGAATATGATGTTTCTAAAAGTCTTTTATCTCAAGGATTATATAATAATAAATTTAATCATTCTATTCAACCTAAAAAAATTCCTCCTGGACCTTGTGATTATAATCCTAAATATATTAATGATATTGATTATGATAAAAATTCTTATTTTTTTACTTCTGATTCTATTAGATTTAAAGGTATTTTAGGTAATGATAATAAAAATCCTGGTCCTGGAAAATATTTTAATATTGATAAAGGTTTTGTTAAAAATAAAAATAAAGAAAATTATTTTTTTAAAGGTAATGTTAAAAAAAAAGATAATCCTACTCATAGATTAAAAATTGATGTTGGAGATTTTTGTCAAAGTAATTTTAAATTAGTTGATAAAAAAGGAGAAATAAGTACAAATTGGAGAAATTCAAATGGAAAAATATCAGGAAAAGATTATATTTATGTTTTTGATAATAATAAAAATAAAAAAGAAAATAAAAAAGATAATGAAAATAAATTATTTAGGAAATTTAAACCTGAAAAATATAATAATAGATTTAATGAAAATGAAAAAGAAGAAGATGATGAAAATAATAAAAAAAATTATATAACAAATCAAACTGAAGTTATTATTGCTCCAATTAATCCAAATAATGTTCCAAAAGAAGATTTATTTAAATTATATGCTCCAAGATGGAAAGTTCATCATCAATTTAATACTGAATCTCAATATAGTCCTCCTGGTCCTGCTTATTATCATCCTAAATTTCCAAATAATAAAGTTAGTTTTAATTTAAATGAAAAAGATTTTATTTATACTAATAGTGTTCCTTTTGCTTTTATTAAACATAAATAAATTTAATATTTTATATTTTTGATTATAAAAGTTTTTTTTCAACGATTTTTTTTTTTTTGAATTTTTTTGATATATTTTATTTATTAAAAAATTTGTTATAATTACTTTCATCACTATTTTTCTATTTATTTTATTTTATATATTTTTTTTAATATAATGATTTCAGATGATGATGGGAAACAAATTGAATTTACTTATAAAAATAAAAAAGATTTTACTAGTGCAACAAATTACAAACAATTCATTGAATCAATAAAAGAATCTATTGATGAATTAGAAAAAGAAGAAATTGAAGTAAAAGATATGGAAGGACAAATTTTAAATGAAAATCAATTCAATCAAATACTTGAGAATATTAAAGAAGATGATGATGTTTTAGAAGTAATGATTGATATAAAAAATGAAAAAAATAAAATGTTAAAAATTAGTGTTGAATATGAATACAAAAAATCAAAATTAAAATCACAAAATTATGATCAATTGATTAGTGATATAAAAAAAAGTTTTAGCTCTTTTAATCCAAATGAATTTTTAATAATAAATAAGAACAATAGAAAAGTAATTTCAAATAAAAATGATTTTGAAAATATGAAAATAGAAAATTTAAAAAAAGGAGAAACTTTAGAATTAATTTTAGAAAAAGAAACAACTGAAGATTTCAAAATTATTGTAAAAGATGCCAAACAACAAAAAACTTTTCCAAATTGTGATTATAATAAATTAATTGATAATATTCAAAAACATTTTATATATTACAATGAATCTGATTATGAATTAATTGATTCAAAAAAGAATTCAATTAATGAATCTAATTTTGAAGAAATAAAAAAAAAATTAACAATTGATTTAATTCTTGAAATAAAACAAAGAGAATTTGAGGATCAAAAAATTATATTAAAAACAATTTATTTAATATATAAAAAAGCAGAAAGAAAAATTAAAGATTGTAATTGGGAAGATTTAATTGAAAAAATAGAAAAAGAATTTAAAGTTAATTTCAAAGAGATTATTTTATTTGATGATAAAAAGAAAAAAATAAGTAGCGAAAAAGATTTTGAACAATTAAAATTAAATAATAAAACAGAAATAGTTTTAAATATTAAAGATATAGAAGAAAAAAGAAATGATAAAACTCCAAATACAGAAATTCCTGGAAGGGAGAAAATTAAAATTCCTGAACCTAAAGAAAATAAAATATTAGAATTATTTAAAGATTTAAAAGAAACAATTGAAGATAAATTAAATGAAATAAATGATAAAATAGAAAAAATGAATGAAAAAATAGATTTTATATATAATGAAGTAAATGAATTTAAACATTCAAATTCATATGGAAAACAATCAGAAATTATAGGAAATAAAATTGATAATTTAGAACAATCAGTAGTTTTGTTAAGAGCAGAAATAAAAGGAGAAAATGATAAAGAATTAGTAGAAAAATTAATTGAATTAAAAAACTCAAATAGTGAAGAGAAAATAGAAGTTGAAACAAAAGAAAAATTTTCATGTAAAATAAATGACATTATGAATAATAGAATATATTATGATATTATAATTACAAATAAAACTAATGATAATCTTCCAAAATTATTACAATTAAAATGTGAAAAAAATGAAGAATCACTTGTTTATTTTAATGATATTATTATTAATGATGGAGAACCTCTTCAACCAAATGATAAATGTACTGTAAATATACCTCTTTTATATAATAATGTTGAAGAATATACGCGTGAAAGTATTATTAGTTTTTATCTTGAAAAATTTTCAAAAAAAATTTATGAAGGAGTTGGGCAAATTAATATTGTTGATGAGTAATTCTTTTTTTAGAAAAAATATCAAAAACTTAAATAATTAATAATTTAATCTAATCATATATTTTAAAAAATAAAAAATTATTTTATTAATAATAAGAAAAAATAAAGACAATATTTTATTTTATATAAATGTTTTTTCTTTATCATTTAAAATGAGCGACAAATTAAATAATTTCTTAAAAGAAATTCCTAGAGAAAAAACAATTTCTTTGAATAATAATATTAATTTACATGATATTAAAAAAGATCCTTCAAATCCTTCATTATCAACACAAAATTCAAATCAAAACCATGAGAATAATAATAATAAAATAGAAAAATGCAAAATCTGTAATGAAATGAATGATTTGATAAAATGTCAAAAATGTAAAAATAATTATCATACAAAATGCCTTAATTTAAATGGAAATATTTCAAATTTTTTGTGTTCTAATTGTAATCAAAAACCTTTTAAAGTTTCTTCTAATATAAAATCTAATCAAAAAAATCAAAATATTAAAAATCCCAAAAATGAAAAAAAAGAAATTTTCAAATCAACAAATAATAAAATTGGAAATAAAAGAAAAAGAGAAAAAGGAAAAGGAAAAACAGAGAAAAATCCAAAAATAGAACAAAATAATATAAATACAAATAAAAATAAAAATAATTTAAATAATATCCAAATAAAAAATATAAATGTAAAAAAAAGAAAAGGAAATAAACCAAATCCAATAGAATTATTAAAAAAAGAATTAATATTAAGTTATGAACAATCAACATTATATAAAAGAAGAAAAATAAAAATAGGAAATAATCATCAATGTGATATTGAAGAATTTACAGAAAAATATGAAAATGAAATTGATTTTGCTGAAGAAGAATATGAAAGAAATCAATTAAAACAAGTTTGGTCTGTTTCAAAAAATCCTTTTTCAAAAGAAGAAATTGAGAAATATTTAAGAACTGCAAGATTATTTTGGAATTATAGAAATTTTAATATTGAAAATGAACTTTGTGGAGATTATTTTGAAGAATGTGAAAAAATTATGAAAAAAAAATCTATATCTGAGAAATTAAAGAAAAAAATTATTAAATTAATGAAAGAATTAAAAGAATTAATTAGAAGAGGTGTTGATTTAAATTGTCATTATGATGAAATGAGTTTAAAAATGCTTTATTTATGTAATTATAAAATGAATGTTGCTTTACTTTTTTTATTTAAACAATTAAATCCTTTTATTGAAGAAATTGAAGAAGGTTTTAAAAGTGATGTTCTTATATTTCAAAATGAATTATTTTCTATGATTAATGAAGGTGATCTTTATGATCCTGATGATTAAAATATATTCTTAAGTCATAGGTACTTTATATATTAATTTTTTTAGATTATAATAATTTAATTATGTATATATTCAACAAATTATTTTATATTATTAAGGATTTTTATTTTATTTTGAAATTTTTTGTTAAAATTTTTAAAAAAATCATTTAAAAGAGAATTTAATTAATTTTATATTTATCTAAATTAATTTTTGAAATTAAATTCTTTATTAAAAATGTTTTAAAACATTCTAAAATTATTTTCATAAATACTTTTTTTTAACTTCTATTTATCAATTATATTTTATGGATATAAGTTTCTCCAACAGTTAAAAAAAATTTTTATTTTCTTAATAAATAAAAATGATATTTTATATTATAATATTTACTGTTTTTGTTCTACTCAAATTTATTTTGTGAATATATTAATTTTCAAATACTGAATAGAGACTATTTTTTATTTAAATTATTTCCTTTATAAAAGACTCTTTTTAAGAGATTTTACATGAAAATTTATTCGAGGAATTTTACTTAATAGATATTTTATTGTATTTCCATTTTATTCTCTTTAATTTATTTTTTTAGTTTGATAGATTAATTATAATTAAATTCTTTAAGATTATTTTATTTATTTATTTATAAATATTTTTTTTATTTGAAAAATTTATTTAACATTTCCTCCTTGAGATAATATATATTTTAATAATTCTTGTTGTTGAGTTTTTAATTCATTTAATTGAGAACTATTACTTTCTATTTCATTTGATATTAATTTTAAATTATTTTTTAAAGTTATATTTTCTTCAGGAAATAAATTTGAATTTATTCTTGAAAGAATATTTTTATAATCTCTTGTTAATTCGGGTATTATTCTTTCTAAATTAAAAATTGTTTCATTTATTTTATTTAATAATTCTTGATTTTTCTGAATATTAATTTGATTAATATCATTTTCTTGATTATTATGATAAAATTGATTATTATTCTTCGAATTTAAATCAGAAAAATCACTTCTTAAAGAATTTAACTCTCCTAAAATAATATTTGGATTAATATAATTTATATTTTCATGATGATTATTTAAATAAATATTATCATTGAAATCATCATTTTGATCCAATATTTTAATCATTTTATTTCCACTTTTTGTTTTATTTTTTGAAGAATTTTTTTTTGGTGTTTTATCTCTTAAATTCTTACTATTTTTTTTTATAACTTGATTATTAGATTTTTGAGAAGATGAATTAGGATTTTTATTAACAATATTTTTTTTTGAAGATTTAGGTCTTTTAAGATTTACTTTAGAAATATTATTATTATTATTTATTTGACTTGATTTTTTAGAATTTGTACTAATCATTGAATTAGAAAAATTATCAATTTGATGTTGTTGATTTTGAATAACTTTTTCATATTTATCAATTAAAGTATTATTTTCATTTTCTTTTTGAAAAATTATTTCTCTTAAAGATTTCATAGTTTCAATCATTTCACTTCTTTCATTTTCAAATTGATTTCTTATTTTTTCTGATTCTTCACATTTTTCTTTATATTGTTCATTTAAAATTTGTAATTGTTCTTTTAATGAATTAATTTCATTTAAATAATTTTCTTTATCAATTGCATTTTGTTCAATATGTCTATTTTTTTCTTTTTCTAATAAATTTATATTTTGAATTTGAATATTTAATTGTAATTGTAATTCATTATTTCTTTTTCTTAATTCTTCTTCATTAAAATTTTTTTTTTCTTGATTTAATTCTCTATTATTTCTTTCAGATTCTAAAGCAGATTGAACATTATTTAAATTTTCTTTTAACATTTCATTTTCATTCATTAATTGTTTTATTTGCTCTTGAAGTGATTTTATATTATTTGTCATATTTAAATTAACATAATTATTATTATTATCCATTTGATTATTTATATTATTATTATTATTATTATTATTATTATTATTCTGTAAATTTTGTTCCCATTTAAAATAATTATTTCCTTGAAAAGTATTACTAAATTTATTTATATTATTATTATTATCTGGACTATAATTTAAATATTGATGATTCATTGGTTGAGGAGATTTATAGTTATTTTCATTATTTTCTTCATTATTTATTGTATTATTTCTACTTGAAGTATTACTTTTTAAAAATGGACTATTTTTAACAAAATCTTGTATTAAATTTGAAAGTTGAGGTGGATTTTTATTTTCAAAATTTTCTATATTTTTATTTTCATTTTCTTTTCTATCTTCTTTTTCATTTTCATTTGAATGTTGAATAAATGATAAAGTTCTTTTCCTATTTTCAGAATTTAAATTATTTCCTTTATTTATATTATTTTCATTGAATAAACCAAAATGATTATTTGATGAAAAACTTGAATTTAATGATTTACTTTCTGTATATGATGGATTAAAATTTTTTTGCCTATTTTTTTTAATATAATCATCTAATTCTTGAATAGTCATATCTCTTGGATTTTTTTTTCTATTAAAAGTTTGAAATCCAGCACTACTATTTAAATTAGAATTATTTTTCATTTTATTTAATTTTTAAAATTTATTTAAAAAATGATTCTTTGATTAAATTTAAAATATATTAAAAAAAATTAATAAAAAAATAAATTAAAATACATACTAAACTAATATATTAATCATAAATACAAATCACAATTCAAAAAATAATAAAATAATAATAAATAATTATTTCCATTATTCAATTACTCATTTTCAACATTATTATTATTATTATTATTATTAATATCTTGAATAAAATTAATTTGAATATTATCTTTATCATTAAAACAATTATTTTGATTATCATAAATATCACTTTGAGTATAATTTAAAATTTCAACATCTCCATTAGATAAAATTCTTTCTTCTCTTCCATCAGGATATTTTATTTCTTTAGTTCCATCTTGAAATTCTAAAGTAATTGTTTTATCAATATCAGTTTTTTGAATAGTTCCATCATTAAAATGAGTTTCTTCAAATCCATTTTTATAAATAAATTTATAAGAACCATCAGGAAAAGATATTTGTTTTTCTCCATCAGGAAAATGTTTTTCAATTTGATTATTATTAAATTTAAATATTTGAAGTCCATTTGGAAAAGTAGTTTGAACTGTTTTTGCATTATTAAAATAATATACATTTTTTCCATTTGGAAATGTTTGTTTTAAATCTCCATTTTTAAAATATACTATTTGATATCCATCTGTAAATATTTCTTTTCTTACTCCACTTTTAAATATTACTTCTCTTTTATTATTTGAAAATAAATTTATTGTTTTTCCTTCATTTGATACTGTTTTTATTATTTCTGAATATTCATCTTTGTATTTTTCTGGAATTATAAAATCAAAATTTTCATCATTATTTAAAGTTAAATTTTCTATATTACTTATTGTTTCATTATCATTTTTTGTATTATTTAAATGATTGAAATTATTTATTTTTATATTTGGATTTGTTCTATTTATATTATTATTCTTTATTTTTGTTCTTACTCTCAATAAATTTGATGAATTGTTATTATTTGTATTTTTTTCATTTCTTATTTTATCTTTTGATAATATTGCATTATTTGTATTATTTTTTGTTAAAACTCTTTTTGAATTATCGATTTCATAAAAATTATTTTTTTTTTTATGTTCTATTGCATCATCTTGAGATAATTTTTTTTTTTTCCTAATTATTTGTTTTGTAAAAGAAGAATGAGTTCTTGAATTTGATTTTGCAGAATTTATTGCAGTTTCTATATTTTTTTTAGAATAATTAGTTAAATCCATTATATTTAAATTTTTTTTTGAATTTGATTCTTCTATTTTCTTTTTCATTTTTCCTAAAACTAATTTATTATTTATATCTTTTTGTTTTAATTCTTGTTGTAATTTAGTAATTTGATTTTTTAATAATTCTATTGTTTCTTTATCTTTTCTTGAATTATTTAATAATTGTTGATTTTGAATTTTTATTGAATTAATATTTTTTTTTTCTTTTTCAATTTTCTTTATTTCATTTTCACGAAATTTTTCAAATTCAATTTTTTTAGAATTAAATTCATCAATATCTAAATTTAATTCATATTGTAATTGTTCATATTCATTTTTTAATCTATCTATTTTTGCTCTTTCTTCTTTATATTTAAATATTTCATTATTTAATTCTCCAATTGTTTTTTCTATAATATGTTCTTTATTTATTAATTTTTTCTTTTCTATATTATTTTCATCAAGATTTTTAATTGAAAAAATATTATTTTCAATTGTTTTTTTATGATTTTCTTCATTTTGATTATTATTTTCAATAACTTCATTTATTGGTTTTTGTGTTATTTTGAAATCAAAATTTCCAAAATTTTCACTTAAATAACTTTTATTTTCACTAAAACTATTTTTTTTATTTGAAGTATTACTTTTATTTCTCCCACTTTTTGGATGAGTATTTTTAGAATATTTTCCTTCTAAAAAATGACCTTGTTCATCTAAAAAATCTGTATAATAAGTATATTTTTTATCTTTTTTTGAAGGTTTTGATAAAAAAATTTGTCTTTTTTTATTTTCTGAATTTACTTTAATTACTTTTTTTTTTGGTATTGTATTATTTAAATTTACCTCTTCTTTTTCATTTGCTAATGTTTTTTCTAATAATTCTAAAAAATTTGAATTAGATGGTTTAATAGGAATTTCATCATAATTATTTAAATTATTTTTCTTTTTATTTGAAGATTCACTTTTATTTTCTTTTTCATCTTCTTTTTCATTTAATCCTATATTATTTATTTTATTATCTTTTTCATCTTCTTTTTTATTTAATCTATTATTATCTATTGTATTTTCTTCTTTTTCTTCTTTTTCATTTAATTTAATATTATTTATTTTATTTTCTTCTTTTTCTTCTTTTTCATTTTTTTCAAAATTTTTATCTTCAAAATTGAGTTTTTTTATTGCATTTGAATCTTGATTCATTTTATTCATATTTATAAAATTTTGAAATAAAACAAAGGTCTCAAATAAATTTTCTTGATCCAAAGATAAGTTTTTATTTCCTTTTTTACTTAATAAAAGTTCGTTAAAGTCTTTCTGTTGTTGTAAAAACTTTGTGTCATAATTTGAATTTATTTTTAATTCATCTATTTTATTAACTTTTATTTCATTTTCATTATTAGAATTTAAATTATTATTATTTATATTTTCACTTTCTATTTTTTTATCATCATTTTCTTGTTTTTTTTCTTCTAAGTTATCTATGTTATTTTTATTATTATCATTTAATTTAATTTCACTTTCCGACATTGAATTTTTTAATTAAATATTTTTTACTAATAAATTAAAATTTAATATAAATTTTTAAATAAAAAAATTAATGTTTGACCCAAAGAAAGAAATTACTGAAGAAAATTCTTTTTTTAATAATTTATTTGAAAATGCAGAAAAAGAACAAGATGAGGAATTATATAAAAAAAATTTATATGTTTTAAAAGAAGAATTAGAATCAAGAAAAGATGAAAATTCAATAAAATTTATGCATGATGTTCTTTTAAGTAAATTAATACTTGAAGATTATTCTGAATTTCCTCCTAATGTACAAAATACAAATAGAAATTCAATAATAAATAATGAAAATAAAAAAGAAGAAGATCCTGAAAAATTATTTGAAGAAGAAAATGATTTTTTAAGAGAAATGCATAAAATAAATTATTTAACTTTTTCACCTTTTGCTTTAAATTTTTTTGAAAAATCAATAAATCCAAATAATAAAGAAGAAACAATAGAACAAGAAGATGAAAAAGAAAATGAAAATAAAATATTAAAAATGATAAATTTTAATTATGATAATTATGAAATAAACAATGATCTTTTATTTAATATATGTCAAGGATTTATAGATATAAATAAATTAAAAGAAGAAAATTTAAATTTTAATCAACAAAATTTAGAAAATAATAAATCAACAATGCCAACAGAAACAATAACTATTGAAACAAATAGAGAAAATGAAGAAGATGAAGAATTAGATAAAAAAACAATTGATTTTGTTATGAATTGTTTTCAACTTCAAAAAAATTCAATTAATTATAAAGAAATGTATGAAGAATTTATTAAAAAAATGAATAATCTTCCTCAAGATATTAAAAATAAAGATAAAAATATTTTTTTTTCTAATTGGAAAAATAAGATTATTGAAAAAGAAAAAATATTAAATATTGAAAGAGAAAAAAGGAAAAAAGAAAATGAAAGATTAATGATTGAATTAATAAAACAAAAAGAAATTGAAAAAGTAAAAGAAATTGAAAGACAAAAAGAATTAGAAAAAGAAAAAGAATTTAATGATGAACTTCAAAAAATAAGGGAAAGAAGACTTAAAAAACAAAATAAAAATAAAAAAAATTATGAGAAGTCTTTATCAAAAGCTTCTTCTACTAGTTCTAAACTAAAAAGAAAATAAATAATTTTAAAAGTAGTCTCAATCAAAAAAAATAGAAAATTTAAATAAAATATCTTTTTTATATATTATATATAAATAAAATTTCACAACTTTTTATTTTATTAATTTTTTGTTCTTTTTAAATTCTAAAAATATTTTCTTTTGAAAAATATTTAATTCCTCAAATGAAACTTCTCTTTATTCTTCTAAATCAATTTTATTTCCTAGAAAAACAAATCAATTTGGAATTTCTTCAAAAAAATATTTGCTTTGATAACAAAAATTAATATAGCTCCATTAGTCTATTATATTATTATATTATTATCTTATTATATTAATATTTTTCTTGTTTTGCTGAGTTGAATATAAATTTTAACTAATTGATTTTTTATTATTGTGAAACTTTTTTTATTATTACCGTAACTTAAAATTATATTTGCTTTAACAATCCATTTCATTGTTAATGTAAATAATTTTATTAAATTTTCTCACATATCTTTTAAGAAAAATAGATTTATTGTAAAAATTAAAATTTATAAAATGATTTAAACTTTAACTACTATAAATTGTGAATTAAAAAAAAAATTTTGAATAAAAGCTTTTTAAAATAATATTTCAAGCAGTATAAATTATCCAATAATCACCAAATTTTTCATCCCCATCAACTCTAATGGGTTGAGTATCTCCTTTTTTATAATTATAATCAGAATTTAATTTATATTCTTTTCCATCTAAAATCATA
Source organism: Isotricha sp. YL-2021b (assembly GCA_023805745.1). Classification (NCBI taxonomy): domain Eukaryota; phylum Ciliophora; class Litostomatea; order Vestibuliferida; family Isotrichidae; genus Isotricha; species Isotricha sp. YL-2021b. Next base: position 11,807 of record JAJJKW010000296.1, on the reverse strand, counting down.
ATTATTCCAATAACATCTCCATTTCTAATATTATCACTTCCAAATTTACTAATATATTTTACAAATTTAAAACTAAAATCTCTATGAAGAGAACTAACTTTATAAACAGTATTAACTAAAACATTTGTAGGTTCTTTAACAACATTATCAGAATATTTAGGTTTAGAATTATTATTAATATTATCATCTTCTTCTAATAAATTTTCAATTAAATTTAATTGGTCTTTATTAGTTTCTTTATCATTATTATTATTATTATTTTTACTATTCTCATTAAAACTTTGAATATTAAAAGCAAAAACATCTTTCGTACAATAAACTTTTTTTGATTTTTTATCCAAAGCCATATATTTATTAGTATTCATATTAACAAAAGAAATATTCATCCCAGTTTTAATTTCTTCAACATCATCTTTTCTTTTTAATCTATTACTAAAATTTCTTTCAATAAGCCAATCAACCATATCTTCACTAGGATAATCTGCAAGAACAATTCCCATTCTTCCAGAATATTTAAAAACTAACCAATTAGTTTGTTTAGCAACTCCTTTAGGAACTCTCATAGCATGACAATTAGAACCAGATAAATAATTCAAATATATTAAACCATCAAAAACATTTTGTGTTCTATTAAATTGCCTTTTAATATATCTTTTTTTCATTGTCATTCCATAACAACAACAAGGAACTTCCCATTTATTTTGTATAGAAAAATTTTGAATTTTAAAAGATCTTTCTAAAATAGGAAAATAAACAATTTTTCCTCGAAATTCACTAACAGACATATCTCTATTAGGATAAGTTAAAATTAAATTTAAATAAGGTTGAATATATTCATTAACTAAAGTTTCCATATTTTTAGTACAATCTTCATCATCTTCTTCTTGTTTTAAAGACATAAAAATAGTTTCAGTAGGATGATTAGTAATAAAATTTTTAAAAATTAATAAAATTTCATCACATTCCATTTTCATATCAATGCACCCATGATAAACTCTTAATTTATCTTTAATTGAATGAAGTCTTAAGTCAAAAAATCTTATTCCTGCTTGAAGTTGATCTGCTAAAGACCATGATTGACATTTTGCTAATTGAATTGAATGAAGTGCTCCACTGTCATGTGTTCCTGGAATTGTTAATGAGGAGAGCATTACGTCATCAGGAAGACGAGACATCCAATCTGGGTTTAAACGACAAGGATGGTCCTTTGAACAATATTGTTTTGCACATGTTCCTCCCATTTTATAATATTTTTTTTTTTATTTGGTTTTAGGTTTTCATTAGATTTTATTTTGATTTTTGTAACCGATAGTGTTTTTTTTTAAAGGTTTTTTATTATTTTTTTTTATTGGGTTTTTTTATTTGTTTTTTTATTTGTTTTTTTTTTTCATGTTTTTTGTGAAAAAATTATTTTTTTTTATATATATTTTATTTTTTTTTATTGTTTTTTTGAGATAATTCATAAATTTAAATTATTTGGTTTTTTAAATATTTTATTTAAATATGAGTAGGATTAATCAAATGAGAGATATTAAAAAAAAAGCAGTAAATAAAAAAGATAATTATCTTGAAAGAGAAAATGGATGGAATGATCGTTTTTATTTAGGAAAAATGAGAGATTATACTCCTGTTGATAAATCTTCAAATTCAAATAGAAAAGTAAGAAAATATAATTTAGATTCTAATTTAAATTATTTAAAATCACAAATTAAATCTGCAAAAAGAAGAAATTCAAATCCAAGATATTCTAATATAAAAATTTCTTCAAGAAGTGGAAATCATTATGGAAATATAACTGTAAATAATAATAATCATATTAATACTAATTATAATTATGATGAAGATTTACCAAATATTACTAATAAGAATTATAGTAATGAATTTTCTTTTGTAAATAATATGAATAATGATGAAATTAATATATATATTAATAATTTATGGGATAGTTTAGGTGTTTTAAAAGAATATAAAAATGCGTTTTATGATATTGTAAATTCTTTTGGAAATTATAATGAAGGAAAAAACGAATTTTATAGATTAGAAATTGAAAATTTAAAAAAATTTGAAAATAATTTAATTAAATTTAATAAAGAAGTTGAAAATAGAGAAAAAACATTAAATTTTTTAACCAAATTAAATAGTGTTTTTGAAACACAATTTATTAATTTAAAAATTGATATTCCTGATAATATGTTTAATGATTTTTCAAAATATATTCAAAATATAAGATTCATTTCTATGAATGTTGTATTTTTAATGAATAAAATAAGACAAATTTGTTCATATAGTACAATAAATGGTAAATTTGATTTGGATAAACTAAAAAAATATAATTTTGATAGAAATTATTTAATAAAAATGAGAACAGATCTTGATTTTTTAGGAAAAAGTTCAATAAATAATTATAAAGGAATGAAAATAAAATTTAATTATGGAGATCCTTTTTTAATTTCTGTAAATAACGCATTTCCTATTACTTATGATAATTTTCAAAAAATAAGACATTGCCAATATATTATTATGCAAGATGTAATATTTTATCAAATTAATTCAGAAGAAGAAGAAAAAGAAGAAATTAATAAAAATACAGAAAGAAAAAAAAATAATTATGATATTAATAAAATAAATAAACAAAAAAATAAAATAATTATTGATTATAATGATAAAAATGATAAAGAATATAAAATAGATGATAATATTACTCGTTTAAAAAAAAAATTAGAACCAATTAAAAAAGATAACAAAAAAAATAATATTGAATATATTATTAAAGAAGAAGGAAATAAAAAAGAAGAAGATGAATTTGAAAAATTAAATAAAAATTTAAAAAAAAAAGAAATTGATATTGAAGAAGATTTATTTGAAAATAATAATGATAATGATATTCTTGATGAAGAAATTGAAGATGAAATTGAAAAACAAAAAAAAGAAATTGCAAGAATAAAAAAAGAAGATGAAGAAAGAAAAATTAAAATTAAAAAAATAAATGATAATAATGAAGGAATTAATGAATTAAGAGAATTACAAAAAGAAAAAAAAGAAGAAGAAAAAAGGAGAAAAGAAATGGAAGAATTAAGAAAAAAAGAAGCAGAAGAAATTAAAAAGAAAGAAGAAGAAGAAAAAAGAAGAAAAGAAGAAGAAGAAAAAAGAAAAAAATTAGAAGAAGAAGAAAAAAAGAAAAAAGAAGAAGAAGAAAATAATATAAAGGAAGAAATAAATACTTCAATAAAAAAAGAAGAAGATGGAGGAAAAGAATTAAGAGATTCTATTTTAAATTCGTCAAAAAATATAAATTCTAGATTAAATGATTCATTAAGAAGATCAATAACTCCAGAATCTTTAAAAAAGAAAAAAATAGATCATTATAATTTTTCATTTTTTACAGGAGATATTAAAGATTTTATTACAGTATATAATCATTATTATAAAAGTATTCCAAATAACCAAAAAATAATATTTAATTTACAATCAAATATTTTAGATAATATAACTAAATATTTTACCCCTAAAATTATTATTTGTTCAGATAAAAAAAATAAATTATCGATTAAAGGAATTTGTATTATTGGTTTTCTTTTTGAAAATAATAATATTAAAGCATATATAATTCATTTAAGTTCAAGTGAAGAAGATGAAAGAAATAATATAATATCTTATTTTATTTCTTTTATTAAATTACATATTGATTGTGATGAAATTATAGTTGATTTATATTATAAATATGATGAAGATGTTAAAAAATTTTTTATTGATACTGAAATAAGAGATTTATTTAAAATTAATTTAAAATTTAAATGGGTTAAATTAGAAAATTTATCTAATCATGTTAGATATCAAAAAATGTGTTTAAAAATAGATAAAAATGAATTGTTAGAAAGTGTTGGACATAATAATATTACTGTTCAAAAATTAATACCTGATAAATTATTTGAAATATATGATACTTCTAATTTTTCTTTCCAAGAAAATTCTGATAATAATAATAATCAAAATAAAGATTTTAATTTAATATATGATAAATATATTAATTTGTTTTCTATTATTTCTATGTTTTGTCAAATGAAAAATAAAGAATTCTATGAACTCAGTGATTATAAAGAAAAATATAAATCAATTTTTGAAAATAAAGTTAAAATGAAAGATATGAATATATCAAATTATATAAAATTGAAAATGAATGAGATTAATATTCATTCATCTTTTAATAATTTTTCAAATGATTCTATTTTCCATTCTTTACATATATATGTTTCTCCACTTTTTAATTCCACTATTTCAATAAAACTCAATGATTATTTCTATAATAGAATAGAAAATAATGAAATGAAAATTTTAATAGACAAAGATTCAAAAACTAAATTTTATTTTATTCCTACTCAAGATGAACATATTTCAATAATAATAAGCGAAATAAATCCACAAACAAAAAAAATTTTTATTGACAATCAATCAAATATTTATGATATATTTAGAGATTTTTATCATAATTTATTAAATGAAAATGATAATAATTCAAATAAAGTAATTTATATACCATCTTTTAATATTGAATCAACAATTTTTTGTAAAGAAATAAATTGTTTTAAAGAAATGAAAATAAATAAAAATGGTAAAAATTATAAGTTAGATGCAATTGAAGAGAAAATCAGAATTGAATATAAATCAGATCCCAATAAAGAATATGGATTTACAATAGATATAAAAGAAAATGAAAATATAATAAAAGATAATTTCATAATATCAATTGTTAATTATGATATTCTTTCAAATTTATCAATCCCTTCTATTATTTTATTTTATATTACTAAAGATAATTGGATTAAAATCAATAAATAAATAAATCAATTTAACATTCTTTTTATTATAAATTTAAAAAAATATTTTTAAAAATAAACATTTTAAAAATCAATAAAAAATACAAACATAAAAAAATGGATCAATCATTTGACACATCAATAAGTACAAAAGCTTCAATAAATGTTAATAATAATAATTATTTTCAAAATGTTTGTTCATTAAAAACTCCTAAATATAATTTACCAAAAGACATTTCTGTTATTGCTTTGTATAAAAATTTATTAAAAGAAACTGACCAAATTTTTTCTGCAATGCCAAAAAAAATTTCTTTGTCTTATTTTGAAAATAAAAATAGAAAAGAAATAATTCTTCAAATTAAAAATTTTCTAAATAAATATAGAATGAATCAGTGGTGCTTTTATTATTGTGTATATTTAATAGATAAATTACTTTCAAAAAAAATAAAATTAAAAATACATGAAATAGGAATTGGAGCTTTAATACTTTCAGTTAAATTTTTAGAAATTGATGGTCATTTACCTCATTTAAATAGATTTCAAGAAATTTTAAAAACGAATCAAAAAATGTCTTTAAAAAGAATGATTGAAATAGAATTATATTGTTTAAAAACATTAGAATATAAATTGAGAATTCCAGAACCATATATTTTTATTAATATAATATTAATAAATGGAATTATATTTAATACTGATTCAAATAGAAGAAAATTAAGTGGTTCAATATATCATTGGCCACTTCAAATATATGATGAAATTATTATAGAAAATTCAGATTATTTACAATATCATCCATTATTATTAGCATTTTCTTGTGTTTCTTATTCAAGAGAATTATATAAATTAGATAAATGGGATATTATTTTTACAAAAGTATTTAATATTACATTTAATGAAATAGAAGAAGTATATCAATTTGTTTCAGAATTATATAAAGAATGTAAAGAAAAAGAAAATTATAAACAAAAAATAATAGAAGAAAATCTTGGAAATTTAAATATAAATAAAGAATTATCTTCTATAAATATAAGAGAAAGTAATAATAATATAATTAAAGAAAAAGAAAATAAAAAAGAATTAAAATATAGTTCAAGTACTTTTGATGTTAATCAAAGAAGAAAATTAATACATCAAGATAGTAAAGAATATTTACTTAAATCTGCTCAAAAATATGACTCCATAAGAAATTCTTCAGATCATTCTTTAAGAAGTTATATTAATAAAACAAAAGTAATGAATATAAATATAGACATTAAACAATTAGAAAGTATAATGAAAAGTAAAAAAGAAAGAGAAAAAGAATTTAATAATTCTCAAATGATTGAAAATAAAAATAATGAAAATATTAAAAAAACACCAATTATACCAAAAAAATTATTTGAACGTACATATCAAAATTCAAATAGTGAATTAATTAAAATGATGAAAGAAAATAAATCTTATTCAAATTATACTCAACAATTAAAAATTGATTTAAGTACTACAATGAAAAATAAAGAAAATAATGAAAAAACAATTAAAAAAAATGAAAATGAAAATGAAAAAAATAATTTTTATAATCCAAAACAAAAACCAAATTTAACTAAACATTCAACAGGAAGTAATTTAATTTCTGCAATTAGAAGAGCAAAACTTACTTTTTTAAAAGATTCAAAATCATCAATAAATTATTTTAATAATTCAACAAATAATTCATCAATTAATTTAACTGAACATAATCATAATAAAAATATTAGTTTAAATGCTTATAATAATTCTTATAATCATAATCAAGTAGGTTCATACCAAATAAAAGGTTTGCAAAGAGGAAATAGAAAATTAAATTTACAATCTGATGCAAATTTGACTACTTCGATTATAAACAATAAATTCAAATATTTATTTTCTAAAAAATAAAGAATGATAATTAATATAATTATATTTTTTTGATTAAAATATTAATTATTATAATTATAAAAACTTAAATGTAAAAAGAAACAAATTAAATTATTTTTTATGGAAAAATAATTAAAATAATAAAAAAAATAAAACTAAATTTGATTTTGGGATAAATTAAAAAAAATAAAAGAATTAAAAATATTTACATTTTACATTTAAAGTTTTTTATGAAAACAATAAAATATTTAATAAAGATTTAATTTTTGAATTTTTTTCTTTTTATTTTATTATATATGTTAAATGATAAATATTCCAAATTATAAAATTAATCTTTTATGAATAAGAATATTAAATTATTTTTTTAATTTTAATAAATAAAAAAATTTGTATTAAAACAATTTAAAAAATTTGAAATTTTCCTACAGTTTTATTTTTTAAAATTAATTTTTAAAAATGAAATTTTAAAATTGACTTTGTACTTTTTTGAGATTTAATGTAAAAGAAAATTATAAACAATATTTTGATAAAAAAATGATAAATAAAATTGAGAAAATATGTATATTTATAAAAATAAAACAGTTTCAATAAATTTGGTAGAATATTTACATTTAAGATAATTATTGAAATTGATACACAAAAATTATTAAATCATTATAAATTTTTACCTAATGAAATTTATGATTAACTAAATGATAGGAAAAACTTTAATATTAAATAATTTTATTTTTGTTTAATATTAATAATATTCAAAAAAAATATTCTTCATTATAATGAGTGAAATGAGGAAATGATAAATCTCATTTTGTAATAATTCAATTATTTTTTATAGTATAACTCAATTTTTTCTTTATTCAAAAATTTAAATAAAAAGGAATTATTAAAAAAAAATATTAAAAAACAATTCTATTTTTAATTGATTATTAATACATTAATCAAATAAAAGAAAAATTCTCTATTTAAACTTTTAATTAATTGCTTTAATAAATTGAATACTTAATATTGATTCAGTAATTCCCCTTAATTAAATATTTCTTTAATATATTCATTTAAACTCCAACATTAAATTTCAATTATTTTAAAATGAAAACATCTATTTATTGAAAAATCAATAAAACTATTGAAATAATTAATTTCAATAAATTTTGAGATAAAATTTCATAATTAAAACCTAAAGAAAATACAATTTTGAGATATTCTATATTTAAAAGAGAAGTTGATATGATAGATATTAATAAAAAAGGAGAAAAAATATTTAATTAAAAAAATAGTGAAATATTAATTCAAAATTCTTTGAATAAATAATACTAAATATTACTTATAAAATAAAAATATAATTGATTTATAATCAAATGCATATAATCTAAACAAATCTTATATACCAAAATTATCAGTATCATAACTATAAAGGATATAAACAAATTATTAAAAATTCAAGATAATAATGAATATAAATTTGTTTATTATAAACAATATTTTTTAATACAAATAAAAAATAATTGTATATTTATTTTTTCTAATATCCATCTACTGATATTTATTTTTATTTTACAATAAACAACTATAAAGAAAGGACAAATTAATAATATATTAAAGATTATAATTGTAATTACATAATCTAAAATATTTTTTTTTAAGTATTTCTTTTTGATTATTATTTTATATTCACGAAGATAAAAAAGATAAAAAATAATTGAGAAATGTTATTTATTATGATTGAATCTTTAAGATAATTATGAAGTTGTGTTTTTAATAAACTAAATAATGAAAGATATAAAATATATTATAATTTATAGTAATGAAGGGAAAGTGATATTTAAAAATATATTATATTAAGGATTAATAATAATATGATCAAAAAAGAATTTTAAAATCTATTATATTTTTAAAAATAAAAAAAAAAACAAAATAATTTTTTATTAAATTTTATGTCTCTTTTATTATTCTCAGATAATTTTTTAAAAGAAAAAAATATAATTAATATTTTAAATTAAAGATAAATAAATAATAAATATATTAATTGCAAATTTTTAATCATTAATTTTTTATATATAATATATTAAAACATACCTTAGATTAAGTTAGTTATTTTTTTTATTTAATTTTAGTTATATTTAAGTTTTTTTCTTCTTAAAAAAATAAGGTTTAAATTCAGACATTATTGATAAAATTAATTAAAATTAATAACTTTTCATGAATTTTATTTTATGATTTTTTTTAATATTTTTATAAGTTAAGTCTATATTAAAATAAATGAAATAATTTTTATGAATATAAGATGATAATAACTGAGATCAATTTAAATAAAATATAATTTTTTAAAAAATGTTATATTCTAAAATTAAAAAAATTAAATATCTTATAATTAAAAAATATGTTTTTTTCAAAAATTGATATTCTTTCTCCAAGAATAACTTTTTATCATAAAGGAAAATTATCTCATTCTTCTCCATTAAGTGGAATTTTAACTTTAATTGCTTTATTATTTTGTTTATTTATTGGAATGTTATTAGTAAATGATATTATATATAAAAGAAATCCAACTTCACATTATTATAAAAAATATGAAAGTGATATAAGTTTATATTCTTTTAATTCTTCTGGAATTTTCCACTTTTTTCGTTTTTCAAGTAATTATGAAACTTACCCTTTAATAAACACCTCTTTAATAAAATTTATTGGAATAAGAAATTTTTCAACTTATATATCAAATAGAACAATTTTAAATGAAGGAGAAATAGAATATTGGTTATATGAAAAATGTGAAAATGAAATTGATAATAAAAAATTGAATAAAGAAATATTTTCAGAAATAAATGATTTTAATAATTATGTATGTTTAAAATACTATTATAATCCGAACACAAAAGAATTTTATAATAATTCAGAAAAGAACTTTAAATATCCTTATTTAATTCATGGTTCATCAAATAAAAATAATTTATTTTATTATTTAACAATAGAAACCTGCAGAAATGATTCTCATTATAATATATTATTTGGAAATAACTCATGTGGAAGTGAAGAAGAAATAAAAGAATTTAAATCAAAATTAGATGGAGGAGATTTATATTTTATAGATAATAATATTGATGTATCAAATTATAGAAAACCAATAAATAAATATATTCAAAGTATATCAGCAACAATGAATTCATTAGAAATTCCAACTATTCATTTAAATTTTAATCCTTCAAAAATAATAACTCATTCTCATTTATTTACTCATTCTTTTAATGAAATTCAATCTTTTTTATTTGCTCATAATGAACCAAAAAGTAGAGACTTTGATTTTTATTCAATTGGTGATTTTGCTTTTTGGATTGGAAATAATATTGAAATATATGAAAGAAATTATAAAAAAATTCAAGATGTTTTAGCTGATATTGGAGGGATAATTAAATTTATTATTTTAATTGCACAAATTATTAATTATCCTTATTATAAATATATTACTTCTAAAGATACTTCTGATTTTTTATATGAACATTCAAAAAAAAAACATATAATTATTTCTACTTCAATAAATAATGGAAGTAATTCTCATTATAATTCTATTATACAACAAACTAAAGTGAAAAATTCAATTATTAATAATAATTATGTTTCTACTCCTGGTAAAAGTAAAACTTATAAATCTATCTCTCCGAAATCAAATAATTTATTTTTTGAATTAAATAATTTTGACAATTTGAGAAAAAAAAAAATTTCATTTAATCTAAATAGGAATCCAACTTCCGAAGAAAAAGTTTTGACAATGTTTGATATTTATAAAGAGTTAAATTTTCGATTTTATTTGAAATATTTATGTAATAGTAATAAAAAAAATGAACCCTTATATTTGATTAATAAATTTAGAGAAAGATTATTAAGTGAAGAACATTTATATTATAATCATTTAAAACAATATCTTTTAATAAATCATATTAAACATAAAGAAGAAAGAAAATATAATTGTGATTTAATTGAATTATATTCGAAATTATAAGATTTTATAATTTTGTTAATTATAAAATGAATTAATTTGAGTATTGTTATAGATATTTTTTTATAAATAAAATTAATTTTTTAAAAAATTTGTAAGAAAAACTACTTAAATGATAAAATTAAATTAATGGTTAACAATTTTATTAAAATATTATTTTAAATTAACTTTATTTTGAATAAAAATTCCTAAATAAATTAATAAGATATAAAAAGAATATTTTTGAATGATAAATTTTTTTATTTTTTAATAAAAAATCTATATATTTATTAAATTAATTTCCAAAAAGGATAAAATTTTTGTTTTTTAAAACTATTTTTATAAATAATTTTTATAAATAAGACTAAGGAATAATTTAATAAAATTAATTTATCAAAAACTCATTTATATATCCTTTCATCTTGTTTTAAATAATATTATTTTTGAAATACTTTTAATTTATTACTTATTTGAAAAATTAATCATCTTATTCTTTTATTATTTTTGATTTTTTTGGAAAAATAATTTAAATTAAATATTGTTAATTATCACAATTCAAAAAATTTGAAATATTTTTAGAAAAATATCAAAAAAATGAATAATTTAAACTTAGATATATATAAAAAGAATTAAAAATTAACAAAAGAATTATCAAAATTAAATAAAAGATGTTTAAGTGGTAATAATAAAGATAAAAAAAAGAAAAAAATTATAAAATATTATACAAAGATTGTTGAAATTTTTAATGAAATTATTGAATTTCGAAAACTCCAATGTCTTGTTTTTTAATTTTTATTTCAATATTTAATTTAATAACAATTTAATTAAAAATGAGAAAGAAATACTTTGAACAAAGTATTAATTAAAGATTATTATTAGGTTTTTATTTCAAGTTTTTGGTTTTACCTTATTTTTATATAAGGAAATATTTAAAAAAATAAAAAAAGAAATTTTTACTTCAATTAAGAAAAGAAGTAATTGTGTCATTTTAAATAAAAATAAATATATATTTTGGCCATTATTTAATTCAATACCTTATTTATGATTTTTGGAAATATAATTGATTATTTAAAATTTTAAAATGAATTACTTTCCAAAAGAAATAATATGGGGATTGGGGATTGGGGATTGGGGATTGGGGATTGGGGATTGGG